>LUCH01001733.1:8412-21739 GCA_013368495.1 Paragonimus heterotremus
ACACAAACGAATACAACCAACACGAAATACTCGCATATGTTCGCGCCAAAGCAGACTTCAATTTGTGCTTTATATCATTGGCTAAGTGGTCACCCTTGAATGGTAAGAATAGGAAAACATCCGAATATGTAAGATCGACTGGATCCGGGTGCCTTCGGCCTCTGCTTCGAACCAGTGTATCAATCAATTAGTCGGTTTGTTTAGGTGAGCTCTTCATTCGCAGTGGGGGCTTCTGCTTGGATTCAATTTTCGTGAATCGTGCTTGATCAAAAATGGGCAAAGTTGTGGTTCTGCCGCCATCAGGCCTACGGATCATGCAGATAAAATGCGGAGATTAAGAAGCAAGCTGCCTGTGTTGGTCTTCATCAATGGCAGTGCACCTGAAGTGGTACCACTTCTGACACTGATAACATTGTGTGCCATTTTGTACGGACATTTTGAACCCGCAGCGATCACAAGTGTTTGCTGCCACGACGGATGTTTCTGACTCCCAGCAATGTCACATCTGACGCGAGTCATTGTCAACGGGAATAAACAAGGCTGAATGGGGAGTTTTCAAATTTTCGAAATACGGAAACCACAAAACGCAATAAATTGTGTAAGACATTAATACCTCATTCGGTAGTGAATAAAGGAAATCGTATGCAACTTTCGATGCCGTTGGCACCAACAAAAAAGAAATTTGTGCGGACGTTGACAGCAATTTTCGGGTTGCGCGAGCAACGACAGACTACAGATGGCAGCCGTTGCCAAGTGATGGATTGCCTTCGAATTCGAATATTTCTTCACGAATTCACACGACCACAAAGCCGATAATTTTTCTATAACAACTGACCGGTTAGTAGCTTATATATTCGTCAAGCACTCGGTGGGTGTGTCCCGAGGTGTGTTCTGCTCGTCTTTTCATTGGTTCTTGACATTCAGAGTTTGGAGTGTCAATTGTAAGGGGGTTCTATTCGCGTTGTTCATTCACCGACGTTCGCAACATTTTTCCGCGTTCGGCTGTCATAAATGAAACAACTGGAGAGATTTCGTCTTCTTAATGTAGGGTCTGTAATCATTTTGCTCTCTTGTTAAACACTATTCTTTATGCCCGTTACGTTCATTGTACACATACTACTTGTCTGCTGTTTGAATCCGTTTGAACGAGTGCGTCATTCGTTGAATCGCCTTGATTCTGGCGGCAGGTTCCTGTTTTTTTGCTCAGTTTCACCCCAACAATTTTGCGGTGATTTAGTTTGGAATGTCGGAAGTAATTATTTTTCACGTATTTATGTGTGATGGGTTTACATCGAGCGAGAATGTTCGGGTGCCCTCGGTTTCTGTATCACTAAACTTTCTACCTACAAGATTGTTGTTGTAATAAAGTGCTCTTGAACGCCGAGTGCGATTACACTTACCCTTGTTTTGATCTCCACCTTATGATAAGCATCAGTTGTATGTTCTCAAACAAAGAATGAACGGTCATTGGGGGTTCGGCTGGCAGGATAAAATGTCGTAGGTTGTCGGCTTTCTTCTTTATCTGATGACTATGTGACCCGCCACTGACAGGTTTGGACGAGTTTACTGGCTCTTGAATCTTATTTGTGTTGATCCCATAGGTAAAACTAGGATCTTTCGGTGGATTCCCTATTGTGTGAGTACTGTCTGCTTTGTAGAGAACAAGTGGGTTTGCGCTGGACCTTCGCCTTCCAACAACTTAATAAGCATTTCCGGAAGAGCAATCGAAACAAAATCTCAAAAGACATAAAACCAAAGAACACGGTGGAGTTTAGAAACAAACCGCATATTAATAGCAACGTTTGGATTGACGGTAAGTAGTAAGCTCGATCTTAGTCTCGGACCAACAGCACCAACCAAGAGAAAAAAGAAGCGCGGGATGGGCTAAATCCCGTTCGGAGATGCTCAAGAGAGCGCATAGCGGAAAATGCGTGGGATATTCGAATGCGTTAAGCAGCAGTGGGATACGTCCGATTTAAACGACTTTGACGCATGGAATATTACGTCGTTAGGAAAAGACAGTTATTGTGTAGATGGCTGCTGTGGTGGTTCAGGGCTGAAACGAGTTGAAAACGGCTATTTAGGCGCGAAAAGAGATTTTTCAAATTCTTCATGAAATATTAAAATGCCTATTGTGAGACAAGTATATAGATTTTTAGAATATGATGGTAGTGTTGCAATTGGAAGAATCGGCTATACCTAAAAATGGTTCATATTCGTGCTTTTGTTCAGGAAAACGTGCCGCCATTTTTTTCGATAAGAGCACTGTGTTTGCTTTCTTAAGCGATTTTACGTTCTGAAAATGCCTCCATCGAAATTTTCGTGCTGGAATACATGTTCCCATTCCGCAAAAACGCTCTATTTTGCGTGGTTCGGGAGATATAATTGAGTTTGCAATTTACGACTATGTCGCCTCTGCATTGCATTGTGCACGAAATATCACGGTAATTCCTAAAGAAAGCTATACCACCACGTTTGTTGGTTGGTTGAACATATATATTCAGCCTGTTACCCTGATAGTATTTCCGATTGGAAACGGTCTACGTTATCACTTGGTTGTTTCTACTTACGGTATGGTGTAAACATGAGTAACACGTCATACTCTATCATTAACAACGTGCGTATTGTTTTGTTTACTGCTTGTTGACTATACTTGAATGTAGCTTACTACGGGTACGCGAGTCAATGCTCACGTATCTGACAGAAAGTGACCAACTTAGATGCTCGTCATTTATCCGACGGAAACTTTGATTCCCGCTTCTACCATTTCAGCTACAACCCTTCGATCTTCGTATCATGAATGCTTATGATTCCGATGACTGTTAGCCTATGTTATCGCCGGCTGCAGACTTCAATAACGGCTGCCAGTATGGTATTTTTGGCCGGAAATGAAGGGGGTCATTATAATTTATACTGAACGGTCCAAATACAAGTTTGCTCTGATTTCTCTCGTGTTCTTATTGACGTTGGTCATGGTTTAAGTCAACTGCACAGAGCGGCTACTACCCAGCAAGCAAATGGTCGACTGCGAGGTGTTGGCCAACATCTGGTCAACGGCTGGCCGCACAATCGCCAAATCGGGTGAAAATAATAACTTGTATTAATCACGCTCCTTGTCGTATTCAAACTAGTTGTTTAAAAATTTAAAACACCGCCAAATGCATTACTTAATCACATTACTTTCCAGACTATCACCATTTTGTGCACAGTTGTTTCAATCCGTGCTCCATCAAAGACGCATTAACAGTTTCGCTTGTTTCGAATATGGTGAGTACGGCTGTGTTGCACCGCCTGCGGTCTGTGGTCATTTACAGTGTCGTTGAAAGCGTTATGTGTCTTCAATTTTTTTCATTCTATCAATTTCCTCATCCCAGCCTCAGTGACGGTGATATAATTACATATATTACACGTAATCTGCTAAAAATGTCTTTCGGCTGTAGGTGGAATTTACACACATTCAATGCAATCTCCGACATTATTTCGAATGCATTCATCAATGAATCTCTCATTTTCTGAAACTACTGTAAGTTCTTTATCGGATTGTCCAACTGAATTATTGCTGTATCTCGCTTATTAGGTGAGATATTCCACTTCTATTATGTGCTAGAAACTTGTTTCTTTTGTATGTATCAAGGCATGGAATGAATATTAAGCTCTTGCAGACATTAGCGATAAACAGGATGTTTATTTTCATACCTGGGACATTCCGTTAACTGCCCGCATTTTTTAAAATATCTTTGGTTACAATGGTTTTTCAGTAATTGCAAGATCTGTGAATTTCTTTGCTCGGTTGTTGAAAGCAGACGGTAGCTTGCATCGTGGTTGGGTATATTGAGTGCTCAAGAAACACAAAGGAAACGGTCGTGCCAACAGGCATAGTAAAGTTCAGTAAACTGAGTGCTGGCAATTTTTTTCGTTGGCTGACTGCCTTTCTGGCCAAACTGGAGTCGGACCGACTCCGAAATTTGGTGCAGGCCAACTCTGGTCTGACCGGTGGCCAGAAACGGTCCGACTCCAGGCCACCCTCATTTCGTTTGCTTGGTAGTGTGAAGGCAAACTACATACTCCGGCGCTGATCATAGATTGAGTCAACTGGGCGGAGCAGCTACTAGTATGAATACATGTGACATATTTAGATGTTGGTCATAGCTCAAGTCAACTGGGCGGAGCAGCTACCATTGTGAGCGCATACCACATACTCCTGCGTTGATCATAGTTTAATTGGACGGAGCAGCTATTAAGGTGGTTCCGTGATGGACAACTGTTGGAGGAAGTGTCAACCGTGTAGGCGACCTATTTCCGTTGGACGAGGTTGCATATTTGGAAATACACCTCCACGCTAGAGGAAGCATTCACAATTTCGCCAATCTGACTGTTCAAGAACAGCATAACATTCACAGCTGCCACGTTGAAAATAAGCTTCGAGACATTTGTTGTTTTCCATCGTCGCATGCGCATGGTATTGAGCGTGGTAGGTCTAAGCAGACACTGGAATGAATTTAGGAAACAACGATTCTATTATGACCGAATCCGGGGAAACTCGCAAGAAGGACTGAACTAATTCCATCGTGGAACTAGATGAACCACTGTTTATGTAAAGGAAGCAGTACCGTAGGTGACACTTCCAGAAGGCCTGGGTAATTGGTGGCATAGAATGAGAGACGCGGAAGGCAATCACGTTGATCTATCCCGGAAACAACGGAAATACAGCCACCTTCTTACCGATCATCCGAAGACATCCGAGTTAGTCCGGTTACATTATATACACCTTCCGCCTTCACCTGAACATCATAATAACCACGGACGAATGAAGAGCCTACGACCTTTCAACGAAGTAGCTCGTTACGAGCATTGGACGATAAATCACTCAGAAAATGTCGTGGATCGTGGGAATTGCGTGATCCACACACACAATATCGAAAACATTTGGCCCTCTGCTAGGAAGAATTTTTGTGCCATACATGGATCAAACGAACTGCAGTTCAAATCACACCTTCAGAAGATCATTTGCGGGATCGAAATCTTGTAAATGTGATTGGCAATCTGCTGTCTAGCTTGCTTCATAAGGAAAAGTTATGTATTTTGTAACAAAAGTGGACTTTATTGCAGTTTTTTATTGCGATTCATACGCACTGCACTCTAATTGATAGCCACTCCGTCCAATCGACTAAGGCTATGATCAAAGTCTAACTATGCCACATATATTCATACTAGTAGCTACACAGGGCAATCTACTTAATCTGTGATCAGCATTTAAGTATGCCACATATATTCATGCTAATAGTTGCTCCGTCCACTGTACTTGGACTATGATCAACGCCTAAGTATGCCGCATATATTCATGCTAGTAGTTGCTCCGACCAGTTGACTTGGACTATGATCAACGCATGGGTATGTAGTTTGCGTTCATATTAGTAGCTGCTCCGTGCAGTTGACTCAAGCGGTAACCAATGTCTAAGTGTGTCATATATATTCATACTAATAGCTGCTCCGTCCAGTTGATTCAAATTATGACCAACGCCTGAGTATGTGGTAAGCGCTCACACTAGAAGCTGCTCTGTGTAGTTGACTTAAACCATGACCAACGTCAATAAGAACACGAGAGAAATCAGAGCAAACTTGTATTTGGACCGTTCAGTATAAATTATAATGACCCCCTTCATTTCCGGCCAAAAATACCATACTGGCAGCCGTTATTGAAGTCTGCAGCCGGCGATAACATAGGCTAACAGTCATCGGAATCATAAGCATTCATGATACGAAGATCGAAGGGTTGTAGCTGAAATGGTAGAAGCGGGAATCAAAGTTTCCGTCGGATAAATGACGAGCATCTAAGTTGGTCACTTTCTGTCAGATACGTGAGCATTGACTCGCGTACCCGTAGTAAGCTACATTCAAGTATAGTCAACAAGCAGTAAACAAAACAATACGCACGTTGTTAATGATAGAGTATGACGTGTTACTCATGTTTACACCATACCGTAAGTAGAAACAACCAAGTGATAACGTAGACCGTTTCCAATCGGAAATACTATCAGGGTAACAGGCTGAATATATATGTTCAACCAACCAACAAACGTGGTGGTATAGCTTTCTTTAGGAATTACCGTGATATTTCGTGCACAATGCAATGCAGAGGCGACATAGTCGTAAATTGCAAACTCAATTATATCTCCCGAACCACGCAAAATAGAGCGTTTTTGCGGAATGGGAACATGTATTCCAGCACGAAAATTTCGATGGAGGCATTTTCAGAACGTAAAATCGCTTAAGAAAGCAAACACAGTGCTCTTATCGAAAAAAATGGCGGCACGTTTTCCTGAACAAAAGCACGAATATGAACCATTTTTAGGTATAGCCGATTCTTCCAATTGCAACACTACCATCATATTCTAAAAATCTATATACTTGTCTCACAATAGGCATTTTAATATTTCATGAAGAATTTGAAAAATCTCTTTTCGCGCCTAAATAGCCGTTTTCAACTCGTTTCAGCCCTGATCTACCACGCGGGTGAACTACATAATTGTCGAAAACAGCTTGCATTTACCGTGGACAATTTACTACACGACGAACTAATGTGGCACTGGGTTCACCTTAAGAATCTTAATGCACGTGCGCGAGTTCTCATGTGTATATTACAAGCATGCGGGAAAACGCGATTGTGTTGCGACCACATTCGTTATTCTCAACTGCGTTACAATTTCGAGTGCCGTTTGTACTCTTTTTGTTTCTATCTTTTGTTTATGCTTAAACATCTGTTTGTACGAGTAGATATACCGAAAATTCCCCCGCGCACTCAAACGTACGACCCAGCCGCATGAACGCTTGTCTTCCCACTCTGCGATCGTTTCGTCTTGGTATCCGTTTACATTCGCGTTGATCTATCAAGTCGACAATATACTGTTTGTCCACTCGTGTTGTCCTCAGTTCGTTCGATCTTACAGTTGCAGCCGGGATCCTTAGAGAATCCACACGATCGCTGGCCACTACACAAGCCTTCCTTCAAAAGGGTGGCGGAGGCTACCTTCGGAGGAGTTGAAGTGTGTCCACTCCCTTGTGTCCTTCTAGTGTAAAGTGCAAGTTGGCCGTTTACACTCTGATTACCTGCTACACTTACTGACCAACTGTGCAGCAAAGTAGAGACATCGAGGGACAGCGTTTTTCCAAAGCAGGAGTTCGAACAACAGTACTGCGAAAGAAAACAACAAGAAACGAGAATGAGGCGAAGGCCTAATGAGTCATACACACCACTAACACAAACGAAAACTAAAACAGCGTCAACAACACAGTAGCACGCCCTGTTACGCAATTCATATTCAATATATGCGCGCTTGCTGTCTTCGACCGCACGGTACGCTAGCACTAATTAGGGGATCAGTTAGGGCGAATTAGGGTGGTTAGCGGAAGGGTCAGGTGAGGATTGTTTTGATCAGTAGTGTTTTGGTTTGACAAAATGTATCCAGTCGCCTGTGTGCCAGTATGCTGAATACATATACAATACATGAAGCACGTATCACAAAGGAGTGGCATTGAACTTGAAGAAGAATGTGTTGTGCGCTTAAACCAGTTATTTGTTTAGCCGACCTCTAACTGCTTCGATCATTCAGACCCGCCCTGTTTAAATTTGTAGTGATCCAACCGAGAAGAGCTATCATTTCATGTCCGCGAAAAATTAATTTGAACAGTCGACTTTTCTGATTAGCTGACGTAAAAATCCGATAGCAAATTATTTAAAACCAGCAGGCGGTTTCAGGTGGACAGTAAAAAAATATTAAATCTCCGATGTAGTAGTGCACATATTCACAAAAAAGAGAAGTGAACCTGTCGATTTAAATGATGATAATTATGTACGTATATTTGTATACGGAGATTATCCGTTTCACGTGATTCGCCTTGGAGTTCGTTCAAAACGCAAAACGGTCTTCTTGGCGGAATCCTTAACTTTTAAATGTTCTTTGAAATTTTGAAATCGGAATTTAAAGCGAAGTATCTACAGTGTACCAACTGTGAATAAGCGTCGTTGATAGAAAAATTAGAGTACATCGAATAGGTCCCAAAAGTATTGGCTTGGTGATGAAACATTTTTCCCACCAGTTTTCGAGAAAATTTATCGTCATTGGCGTTAGCTCACTTTTTCAAGTTTTATAAATGCGATCATTGCAATTTTCGAGCTGAAATACGTCATCTTGTGGCCTGAAGGTGCTTTATTTGGCGGCGTTTTGAAGATATGGTTGAAATAGAAATATACGACCATATAGTGTTGGCATTGCAGTTCAACAAGAACGCTACCCCATTTGATGGTGAAACATGTATTACAACATTTCCACCTTCTTTTTCTATGCGATATTTATACTATTTCTCTTTGTTTGCAAGATTTCAGGTAGATACTGGCCGATGAAACGTTGTTCTTAGAAATAGTTAGAAATGAGGCTATCATATGGTTGCTTCCATCTTCGGTGTATATGGAACGGCGTAAGAACAAGGTATCAAGTCCAATTCTATCACCGAGAATCTTTAAATGTGAATTCTACCAAACTTACTGGATTGTTCCTGAATAGATTGAGGTCGCGTGGCGTTCATACGGAAGAGTATACGGAAACAGATGAAATCAAGCTGCCTGCGGATCACATCTCAGCCAGTCACACTATGATGTTTAGAACACCGGGTATCTATCCTGGGGCATAAAAATATTCCAATCATTATGACACTCAACAGAATCAGAAAAGGTGATTACCATGTATCCCAAACGTCTCAACTACAGGTTTTCCCTCACTTTCCGCACGTGTTCGTTCTCCAAATTGTTCATGGTAGAAGTGGATCGGAAGGAGCAGCTACTAGTATGAACATATACTAGATACTCAGACGCTGATCATAGCTGAAGTCAACCGGGTGGAGCAGCCACCAGTGCGAACGTGTACTGCATTCTGAGACGTTATTCATAGCTTAACTGAATCAAGTTGAAACAGACACTGGTGTGAATGCATTCCCCGCAGTTCCTCACAGCTTAAGTGAATCAGATTGAAGCAGCTACTTGTGTGGACGTATACTGTATTCTGCGACGTTGTTGATAGTCTAAGTCAATCGGGCGGAGTAGCTTCTAATGTGAACCTATATTGCATACCCAGACGGTATTCATAGCTCAGGTGAATGAAGTTGAAGCATCTACACGTGTGAACCTATGTCACATACCGAGACGTTCTTCATAGCTTAAGTGGATCAAGTTGAAATAGCCACTAGTGTGAACGCATAATGCATACCTAGTCGCTGATCATAGCTTAAGTCAATCGCGTGGAGCAGCTACTAGCTTGGACTCATATTGCATCTTGAGACGTTATTCATAGTTCAACTGAATCAAGTTGTTATGGCTGCCAGTGTGAACGCGAACTACATATCCAGATGTTGTTGACAGTCTAAGTCATTCGAGTGGAGCAGCTAGTAGTTTGAACCTATACTGCATACCCGGAATTTATTCACAGTTCAAGTGAACCAGGTTGAAGCAGCCCCTAGTATGATCGCATACTGCATACTCAGGCCTCTTTTACGGGCCAGGTCAGTGGGACCAAGCTAGTGAGTTCATCCTCCGAATGTAGAAAATTCAACAGTGTTTGATGATGAATCCATGTACATTGTAATATACACAACTCATCTGTGTGATATAAGGTGGATTTTCCTTTTCCATGTATGACAATGAAGTGGTACTTGGCAAACAGCCAGGTTCCTACATTGGCGATAGACCGAAAGTGTAATATGTGTACTGCAAACAGCTTACTCGGGTATGCCTTGAATACTTTCTGCGTATACAATTCATTACCCTTGGAAAACTTTGAGGTGGGGATCGAAAGAGTGAAGATGGGCAAGCGATAAATAAGAAACCTGTTGATAACCACCGCCAATGGAACTTAACGGCAATAGCAGTCCGTATGCGAGAAAGCAAGCAAGAGTCGCCTCATGCAGTTACGGGAATTTCGCTTGCGTCACAAAACCTCTTGTACGTGCGAGTTAAATAACTGTCGATTAGATCGCGTTAGTGACCTAAAGTGCTTCTTGGCAAACGAAAATGTTTTCTAAACGATAGATAAGAAAGGAAGTAAGATAGCTTCACCCTTTGGTGAGCCCGGAGGCCTCTTGTAATGAACAAGTGGGTATGCGCTAGATCCTCGTCCACTAACAGTTTGATACGCCTTTCCTGAAGAACAATCGTAAAGTAGTCCCAACAGGCTACGAGAATGGGAACGCAGTGAGGTTTAGAAATAAACCGTATATTTCCTGCAGTTTGGAAATATGACAACCAGTTGGCGTTGATAAGTGGTAGGCATGCATGATTCTGAGTACGCCTTCTGTCGCATTTCATATGGTCAGCTGATTTGTTGATAGATGTAGATGCGTATGAATATGGCCATATTCATGGGTATATACATATACGTAATATGTTCATGGACGTTTTTCTGTATATTTCTGCTCATCCGCCCACACTTTGGCTGCTAGGCACGCGAACGTCTGTGCGTATCTCAATGTATCTTCAGGGTACGTGTCACCGAGGCGAATGCAAAAACTGTTTGCGAGGCAAAGTAAAATAGGTCATGTTTTATATCTTACAAACAGCAATTTTGCACGACTGTGCTATTTTACTTAAACTTGATAAAGCTTCCTTATCATTGAATTTTCAGTAATTTTTGTATGAAAGGAAACCCACTCTCGGGTTAATCGGTCAAGTGATAAACATGACCAAAATATGGTACTGTCGAAGGGGAGTTGTGACGGTAACGGGTAGGCTCGAAAGATAAGCGTACAAATCAGGCGGAAGGCGTATCAATATCAGATAAGTCAAGGTCCGCTGGACTGAATAGGCTACCACAAGAAAGAAAGACAGCGCCAGTGGTGAGACTCGTTAGACGACCGATAGATAATTCTACAAGCGATGCGAGATGATGAACGTTGAGTGTCGTTAGATCAGCTAATACGCGAAACTGAAATATTTTACCGTCAAATCACTTTAACAGCCCAAAAATCCGCACGAATAAAAACAGAGATGATGCGCGGTAACCCCCGTTTACTCGTGCTGACGATTCAATTCAAAAAATGATGGTGGTGGTTTCAAGCAAGTGTACAGTCGAAGACAACAGAACGGAACACACGAAAGTGTGCAAAACTGAAATACGAAATATAACTTTGAATTGTGGACACTACAAATTCCCACCCTTTTGGCCGTGCCTACTGATTGTGAGGTTTGCCAAACTTATGATCATTTTTGATCACCAGTATAACGCCGAGTTAAGCGACATTACTCTATTCATGGAAGTCTCAGTGGTTTCCTGAAGTGTTAGTCAGTCGTTCCATCATCGCTTGTCATATTTTGCGCTCCGTCGCAAAAAGACTGAACCTTGACGCGGTTTGACGTCTTGTGCATGTCGATGACCTGTTGAGTTAACCTGGACGGTGTGGCCACCACACGCGGATAGAGTAATTCACAATATGCAGACCAATAGATAGAGGTCTGAAAAATGAGCCTCCCGGTCCTCATGTTTGAGAGTTGGCAGATGGTTGACATTTTTCCCGGAAAATGTACCATTTCCGGGACGCCGCCACTGACTCGCTACCTTGCTGTACAGGCTTTTGAGCCAAAAGATTCAGTTAAAAATCGCAGAGTCTGTTATCTTTTTGCTCTCTTGTTACACACTGTTCTTCATACCTGTTACGTACCTTATACATATAGATGGCTTGTCCATTTTTTAAACGAATACTTCGTCCTCGCGCGCTTTGAATTCTGTTCTCACGTGATCTTTTTTACCGGCAGCTGACAGTGGCAGCAGCGGATTTTGGTGCGCTGGAGAAACCGAATCTGCGGCAATTTTCCTTTTATTTGAAAGCAACGTTCTTCAGACATATGGCGAACTTAGTTTGGTGGGAGTTGTCGCAGACAGCTACCGTAGATTGTTTTCTGTCCTTGTCGATTCTTTCCTTGGTTCCACTAAAGAACCCTAACCATTCTGCTATCTAGGTCTGGGTGCCCTGGCGTTTTCTCAGCCTGCACAACCACAAATAATCACGACACAAATAATTCTATACTCTACCGGCCGTCTCGCAATATAAACCGGGTAGCCCTACCTTCAGCATACAGCAGGGTGGATAGGCGAAAACATGCTACTGTTGACCCCTCCCGCACTGACCTATCAAATTTGGCTCTCAGGCCACTCTGGACCCCCATTCCTGATTATTACTCTTATCGCAACGTCAGTTCCGACGTTCGTACACCCAAGGTTTCCCAAGCCCTATATTAACGCGGATCGGAAGTCAAAGTTAGAAGGCGGTGAATCTGTAAACAAACTTTATTCACTTATTTACTCACCGTTCATAAGCGGACTTCAACGCGACGATTAAGGTTGCTAGGGAACAGAACGTGAGAAAACCTTCAGCACAACCGCTCGGTAGCCGCTAGAGGGGAAGAATGTCGAGGGGAATCTCAGTCATACTGGTTGAGCGGCGTTCCCAACAGTAGTAGCTAAGACATTGTTATCCTAGTGAATGTGGCCCACAAGAGTAAAGAAGGAGCGAATTCATTATACGGCTACCAATGAAACTGTGGTGCCCACGTGAACACACTAATTATGATGCTGGTGGTTTGTAGTAAATTTACATTCACGAGGTAATGCGAACCGGTGCGGTGGTGCCGGCAAGGCAACTTTCAGGTCGCAGGGAATTTTGGATTTTGGGGCGTCGTAGGTGGTCCCACTACATCAGCCTCCTCCCAGAAGGATGCCTAATATAGGAGGCCTTCTGCCTATGGGTTTTAATCCTGGACAACAACTGTTGTCGTACTGACCATCCGCGCGCGAGCCACCTAACCTGAAGACCTCTCCTGGGGACGTGACAAGGGGTGTGATTTACACACTGCGCAGGCACACAGTGCCACGGCGTTCAAGGTTTCCTCCTGCCCGACGGGGAGACCACTGCCCGACGGGGAGACCTCTTCTGACTCCTCAGTCGTGGCCGAGTTATTCAGGGAGTACTACTCAGCAGTCTACGACGTCGCACCACCGGACCGACATCCTATCCTTCCGCCGAAGAACGTCCGGCAACCACTAGTTATGGTTGAGTTTTCTGTGTTGGACGTTGAAAACCTTTTATTGATGGTGAATTCATACAGTTCAATGGGTCCTGACAAGATCCATCCCAGAATCCTCAAAGAAGCAGGTGCTAGTCCGGCTGAACCTTTTATAAACTGTTCAAACAGACACTCCGGACTGGCGTTCTCCCTAGTGCATGGAAAGAGGCAACGGTCACGCCCATATTTAAAACGAACGACCGGCATTCTCCCTAGTGCATT
>LUCH01001733.1:23028-34477 GCA_013368495.1 Paragonimus heterotremus
TCTGCCTCGAACCCGTGTATCAATCGCTGAATCGCTGAATCCTTGGGCTCAGCAACTGCTGCTATGCATCGCGTTAGACCTAGAAATAAGGAAAGATAATGTACCTGAACATTAGGGAAAAATGTTTTTCGAACGGCTTATTAATACGCTCAGTGGCCTTGAAGCGGAATTTTCCTATTGGATGGGCTGAAAATCAAAAAGTGGAATTTGCAGACGTTCAACGGAATTTCCCACCTCACTCCTGATGCAATCATCAGCGAATCCTTCAATAACTGGAACAATTGTAAGTTATTTACCAGATTGTCGAAGAAAATTATCGCCGTAAGTTGCCTATTAGCTGAGATATTCCACTGGTAACGCATGCAGAAAACCGGGTTTTTTACAGGAAGTGGAATTTGCGCACGTTCAGCGGAACTCCCCGACTCACTCTGGATGCAATCATCAACGAATCCCTCAGTGACTGGAACAGTTTCAATGCGGACACTGGTGGTCTCATCTACGCTATCAAGAATGTATTTTGGTGTGTACAACTACGTTGAACTAAATAAATATGCCTTCACTTAAAACGTTGCGTTATTCTTATAGTTGCTTTGACGGGTTGCCTATCTGAAATACCGTACACGTCTTATGTTTTAAGCACCCATGAGGCTGCCGCTGAAATAAGACCCAGTGGACCTCATAGTCTATCCGAGGAACTGTACATGTCTTATGTTTAACCACTCATGGGGATGCCGTTGAAATAAGACTCAGTGGACCTCATCGTCTATGACCAAACGTACGCCACCGGAAAATAAATGAAAATCAAGTTCTGAGTGGCCATGAAGATGGCCGTGGATTCGTTCTAGTTTGTCCTGAAAAAGACAACATTTTATGGAGTTGAGGACTTCACATGGGTTGCTCCATCGTCTCGCAGTCCACGCAGACGAAGTTGACGTCGGATTGGCGGTAGCTGGCATACGAATTAAGAAAACAACGTGCGCATTAACAGCACTGGACCCAGTTGACAGTGCCCTCGTCCAGGTCCACTGGATCCTCCTGTTCGCAGAAAATCTGACAAACGCGGTTGTTCATGGGTTTCAAGGCCATCTTTCTTACAAAATGCTCCTTCACCTTAGTTTTAAACTGTCATAAGCCACCTTTCGTAACACGTCTAATGCGTGTTGTTTCTAAGGGATCCCCTACAACTACACTCTGTGGCAAACTGTCGTCAGTAACTCGACTTCCAAGTGCGGTCCTCCTACGCCTGATGCAAACACTGGAGAAGCCGTCTTTTGAAATGGCATGTGTGCGACCTAGTTCATCGGACTGGCACACCATCTCGCTAGCTGACGGGATCGGAGGATGCATACTGTTACGGTTTGATGTTTGGTAAATGCTACAGGGAGAGGTAATTGAATTAGCGATCACATAAATCCTAGCCCGTCTTGGTTGTGGCTCTTCCGTTGGAATGGAGAAGTTGTCGTACCAGTTATCGAGTGGTCGAACTTTTTATCCGGCAACAAGTCATCGAACTACTTCCCTCGTCCAGGGAGTTGACAGTGCAGTATAAAGTCCAGATGTTTTGATAGTAACTCGTTTATCCCACGAAGTGTAGCTACGTGCTTCTTATTGTTTTCCTCACTAACAACCCGAAGTAACAGCTACGTCTTGGCATGCGTCCTCTGCATTTCTGATCCTATCCAAACGAGAACATGCTACATGGATGGGCATGAATATTACGGGTTCCGACACTTTAGTTGTGGAAACATCAGTCGGGACAGTATCGGGTAACGCCCACCTACACTTCTCCGTTAATATTCCCATCGGTTTGTCAAACACACGGAAAACCGTCACTATATAGTTGCATGGCATCAGCCACTGGGAAAAGAAACAACAATCGCAGCTAACCTTTCCCGTAATAACTACGTGAAACATTCGTTGTTTGGTACATCGAACATTCCATATCCTTCTTTCATAAGCTACGTCCTCAATTTCCCTACTACTATAGTGCTTAATGAAGACACCTCTGTCATACTCCGATAACGGTTTCGGAAAGGATGACGGTTTTCGTACCTTACAGGGGTTCAAAAAATTTCATACGTTCTGCCCCAGCAGCGCACAGGCGACCAGCAGACATACTCCTAGAACGTTCAACAATGTGTCTGAAGAACGCATGCACCGTCGAACGTTCAAATGCTGCACTTTTAATGTGCGTATTCTTGCTCTCCGCTCTACCCGTTGCATAGTTACCATGGAGGACAGTTCTCTACAACAAAGGAGATGCCCATCAAGATTTACATACTTGCCACGTTTTACTGGGCTACTCAAAAGCTTCCTTACTTACAGACTTCACGGCTTGTAGTGACCTGTTAAACTGCGATCCATTTCGACTGAATACCATACTGCGTGTCCATTGGTACATGCGGTTCCTCTGGAACGTATCAAAGCCCACCAGTTGACGACAGCACCGCGAGATATCATTCATTAAGTGAAACCGGCAAAATACGAGGGCACACCTTGGGTACACCTTACGGACAGCTCGACACTGCGCTGGGGAACGATCAGTGACGAAGGTTTGGACGGCAGACATGGATGGTGAAATCTTCACCATATGTTCTAAAACTATGCTACAACTGGCCGTCGTTTCGTTGGGCACCAATGCATGAAAATCGTCAAGCTCACACTAAGTACATCCACCAACCTGGCGTGCCACAGTATGAAACCACCATAATTAACCTGGTAGGTGACGTCAGCTTAAATTACGTTGCGATACTTGGGACACAGTTGGAACGGGCCTTTGGGGACGAATAAGACAAACCGCAAGAATTTCTCCCCTATCAAAAAACAATACTGCCCCTCTACTTTCAATGACTCCCGCATCTTAACAAGCTCATTACGAGGATCCAGCTTATCCCATTTCTTAGGTAGGTTGCGTAAGTCGTTTCAAGCGTGTGGCTCAGGACACATTCAAACAGGGTGCGACGATGTCCAAGGGTCCAGCTGGATGTGTAGCTTTGTCCTGTTGTATCACACCCGAGCATGCCAGGATTCCTCTTGAAAACACCAACGACACAACGGAGGACATCATACTCGCCGACTTGATTAATTTACCAGTAGATCTTGACGGTTCCAACAACCTGCTTTACGAAGTGGCGACCCCCATCCAGGAGTCAACTTCCAAGCAACAGCATGTAAATAAATGCGCCCATATTGAACCAAATGGGACGTCTAGATCTCAACTTGTCTATGCGGTAGCTAGATCAGTCAAAGTGAGGCTCAGACCATCTACCAGCCAGACACACGCCGGCATTCCTATTTTTTGAACCTATCCCAAAGGAACCCAACAACCGGCCACCAGTGGATCACTGGCTTTAATAAGCCCTCCTCAATTCACTATCAAATTAGTCGCTCGTGCCTACCTCCTCCGCGTTACAAGGGAAGAACCGAGCATGTAAACCCATACTCACACCCAGGGGAAAAAAGGATGTATCTATTACCAACCCCTAATTTTCGGCCTCTTCCCAACAATGGCAATCTCTCAAGTGACACACCTTTTGAAGCAAGACTTAACCAGAACCCCACTATTTCCACCAGAGTTGCTTATTCCATGCTTAACGCTCCTTTTAGTACGAACATCCCCCATAATATTGGTGTTCGCCTGAATGCAACCCGTCTTCCTCTCGCTGACAACCTGCATGTAGATATGACCTATCCAGCTCAACCTTACCCTTTTTTATTGCGTTACACACCGTTCAAACCTCCACTGCCCAGATCACCTCCCATATCCCCACTGCCCCACCACACCTTACTGACACTTTTACAAAATTTTCTGTCATGGACTCAGACGCAGGCGACATTCCATTAGTCATCAATGCGCTCACCATAATTGCATCAGACCAAGGGACGTCATCACAGTCTCTGAATCACAAAGACCCTTTCTGTTTTGGACATTTCTAAAAGTCCAAAAATGACGTCGAATAAGGAAAATGCACGAAGTTTATTGTTCTTGAATGCATGCTCACTAGCCAATAAGACGCATATTTTTAGATCCTTCATCTTCTTATATAGTCCTTGCATTATTCTGGTCACTGAAGCCCGGTGCACCTATGCGATTTCAAACACACAACTAAGTGTTTTAGATTATCACATGTTCCGTAAAAGCTGCGGTACAATACGCGGCGGTGGATGTTTAATTTACTTAAGGGAGCAGTATTCTGCAACCTTACTCGATGAGCCGTGTCTTGATAGAACTGACGACTCGTTATGGCTATGAGTGTCAACTGAATCGTGTGAACTACTCTTAGGGTGTGTCTACAGACCACTTAACGCCACTCATGACGACATGGCTAATCTTATTAATGGACTGAATTATGTATCAACATTGCCCACACAGTACAAAATAATTGGTGGAGATTTCAATATGTCCGATATTTCCTAGACCTCCTTCACAGTCCCTGCAAATCAAGCGGAGTTTCTTGCATGTATCCCAGTAAATGGTTGACGCCAACACGTTTTAGCACCTACCACACTAGACCACACTTCAGATCTCATTTTTACAATAGGTATCTCTTCTGTTAAAGTATCCGTCCTAGAACGGTTTCCAGGAAGTAATCACAAGGTGTTCAACCTCATGTTTGACCTAAAAGCTGTGAAAATGTCGAACGTACTATGTTATCGCCAAATAATATCAGTCGACTGGAACATGTTCGCCACTATTTTAAGGTCCATGGCGTGGAACACATTCTTTCTGACCTCTGACCCTAGTATTGCAACCGAAGTATTTAATGAACACTTCAGGTTTTGTATGAATATCTTAGCCCCGGAAAGATCAAAGCGCCGTAATGTGTGTGGTAAACACAGGATCCTCACTCTGGAAGAGCAAGCTCAAAAGTCTGAAATCACTACACCGAAAAACCTGATTTCTTGCTTATCATTCATATGTATAAAATGTTCGACACAATAGAAAATAGAACAAAAATGTTCCGCTTAAATGAGAAAAAACGTGCACTGAACAGCCAACAGAAGAGCTCCGAGTTGATGCAGTTATTGAAACGTAGAAACTGCACAAGAGATCCTATTACCTCAATAGCTACACTACAGAACAAAACCACTGTAGATGATCCTGTAACAACCTGCAAGGCCTTCAATTCATATTTTGCTGCTTCTTTCAACACTGAAGAAAATATATCGCCCCCACCTCTTCCTGTGAAAACAAACACATTCCTAAGCCACGCTACTGTTGATGCAGTAAGAATACGCTCT
Organism: Paragonimus heterotremus; assembly: GCA_013368495.1. Taxonomy (NCBI): domain Eukaryota; kingdom Metazoa; phylum Platyhelminthes; class Trematoda; order Plagiorchiida; family Troglotrematidae; genus Paragonimus; species Paragonimus heterotremus. Next base: position 28,270 of record LUCH01001733.1, read on the forward strand.
CAGTTAGCTACTATCAGACCATCTTATCTTCCTGGTTCAGACAATATGCACCCTGTTGCTCCCAAACACGGAGGGGGTGACACTCCACATTTTTGGTTAATATTTATAAACTTTCTCTATCATTAGGCTCCTTCCATCTCTAATGAGAGAACTCTGTACTTCAGCCTGTTATAAAGGTGGCTTGTGACAGGACATCAGCAATTATAATCCCATTAACCATACTTCAATTTGTTCTAGAGTGTTGGAAAGGATAATAAAATGTCGCATGGTTGAATTCTTATTATCACAAAATCTTATGAACCACTCCCAGCATGGGTTCCTCAGCAAACGTTCGTACATGACGTACCGGCTGGAATTATTTAATCACGTTACAAAATCTGCCTATTCAGGTAATGCAACCATTAGTATACTTTTGGATGTGCAAAAAGCTGTTGATCGTGTGCCCCATAGGCGCCTTCTGATCACAATGGCATCTATTGGCATACGTGACCCAGTGCTCAGCTGGTTTGCCTCATACCACGTAGACCGCACAAAAACGGTGAAAATAAGAGAGGGCAGTCCAACTCTCAGGCCAGTCACCAGTGGAGTGATTCACGGAAACGTCCTGAGACCGTTACTCTTTCTTATGTATATAAACGATGTTTGTAAAGTTATCGAGCATGACAGACCTTTTCTATTCGCTGCTGACATCAAACTTATCCACACTTCTTCCTGGCCATCTTAGTTCTTGTTTAGGAGATACACGGGAGGACTTCATGTCATTTGAGCCATGGTGTCAAACTTGGCTGATGAAAGCCGCAGCCAATAAAGCCGCCGTCGTCGCACATGGTTGTCATATACCACAAGACTTTATAAAGCTGGATGGACATGGTATTTCGAATGGCAACTCAGTCCGCGACCTAGGCGTACGTTACTCAAATTCATTCAATTTCGCTGAACATAGATCATTCCTAGTAGCTAAAACTAGGCGAACGACCGGATACATTTAGCAATCATTCCTTCTTCCTGTAGCTTGACTAAACCTTTATAAACTGTGTATACGACCTCAACTTGGATGCTGCAAGCTCACAAATAGTCATTTGCGCAGTTCTGATAGACTAACTCTGGAAAGTCTCCAACGTGCATTCACGAAGGAATTAGAGGATTATCCGTCGTCCCTGAGTTAGAGAGGACGCTGCCAGACGCTTGAACCAGATCCTCTTTGGCAACGGCGTCTCAAGCTGAACCGTGTAATCATGTATAATCTAGTTTATAGCAATAAATTTGCTGTCAAACTCGCGATTCGCCTTTAGCATTGCTCAAAATACAACATCAGGAACAAGGATTTTACTTTGATAGCTCTCAAATCCATTAAAAAACGGTGCTCAACTTTTTTCCAAATGAAATATTCCTACTTTTGGAACAAACTTCCACATACAATTAGAGCCGGTAAGAATATGCGTCAATTCAAACGAAGCGTAGAAACTTTCCGGACATTAAGGAACCTCATGTCTATTTTCAAACTCTGCCTGTCTGAAGACGGTATCTTTGAAAACGGACCTAATGACATCTGAACATCGGATATAATCTAGTAACATCGGAGCGGAAACCTATATCACATGACACAACGCGGCAGACACTTCGAACAGAACAAAGCTATCAACTTCACCATCCGAGGAATTTCTAAATTTCGAAACTTATTATTTCTCCAACAGGATAGACCTTGCGCACAGTTCTGTGCAAGGCTTGCAGCTGAACAACAAAACTATAGCCAACATATGGTAACATCATACATACCCCCGTTAGCAGTAACCAAACCATCTTGGTACACTCTACTCCATACTTAATGATTACCAGTTGTGTATAGTTATCGGCTACTATACAATAGCTGTGCACGTTAAAACTGTTTGGAAGAATATATACAACAGACCGTTCGCCTCGTATAATTATATATGAATATGCTCCTCTTCTTATCATAACAGACGACCTGACAACCCTCCCGTGTTGCTAAACATCTTTTCCATTCTACATAAAGGCATATATATACTAAATCGACATCGGAATTCGGCTGCAGTCATATACTAGGGAAAGATGTGAATCGACCTCTTCGCGTTATACGGTAACAATTATTTGTTAGGGATGAATGTTTTATCAACTAACACAAAATTGTAGATTTTGTATGAAAGGTTCAATCAGAAAATAACTAATCTCATTATTCGTCACGCTCGACATGATCATTTTACGTCCTCCTGCTTATCACTTAGTTTTGCTTTCCATTTTTAAATCCACGATAAATTCTAACGCGAGACAACATTTCATAATGTCCGGACATCAAAGTCCCGTACTGGTTGGACGATTTACGAACTCTGTGAAGTCCCCTGGATTTTGAGAAAATAACGAATTCCAGTCCAGAAGATCGTCCATTCGTCCAAAAAAATTGGGACCCACCTATATTCCTTCATTTTCACAAAAGTTTCTACATATTGATCCAGAACACTCTACAACAAATGACGGCGAAATTCTGCAACTGTTCATATTCTCCGTCCTGGAAAATCTTTTTATCTGCATGACCTTGAAGATAGTGCTAACCTTCCGAAGCGAGAATTAATGTAACAACTCAACATTTTTTTATCGGACATAAAACATTTGAGAAATATCGTTTAAGAAGCAAGTGAGCCTACCGCCTTTTTATAGGCTGGAATTTCCCCCTATAATTATGTCAGTTTTCTTGCTTTATTTCTATAATTTGAACTGCAGTAGATGAATCAATCAACTGATAAAAATGACCAAAAATATGGTAGTACCACAGAAAAGTTGTAACGGTGACAAATAGAATCAAAGGTAGAAGTACGAATTAAACGAAAAATGTATCGGTAAAAACAGGAACGACTCAGTGATACGTCTAGGTCCGTTAGGTTGAATAGAACACCACAAGAAAGAAAAAGGACAGCGTCAGAGGTGAGATCTGTTGGACGGCCGATAGATAGTTCCACAAACGACGTGATACGATAAAATTTGAGCGTCGATAGATCAGCTAATATGCGGTGCTAAAGTATTTCACCGTCCAACCACCCAAAATTCACACGAATGTAAAAGACGGAGATGACGCGCGGTACCCACAGTTTATTAGTGTTGGTGACTCAATTCAAAATAAAAAGATTTCTGATGATTTCAAACAAGCGTACAACTGAGGATAACAAAACGATGTATACCAAAATGTATAAGCATGAATTATGAAATATAACTGACTTGTGGACACTACAGTATATTGTGCAGCTGACATTCGTGTACGGTATGCGTTTCACGTTAAAATGTTTGCACTGATCACGCTTGTCTCAGCGTGCTTCTCACAGATGCGTTGAAAAATGTACCACTGTGATTATCTCCTGTGCAAAACGAGTCAGGAAATTGTACCCACGAAAAACTGTTGGTTGTTGTTCCACAAAAGTATGAAATACACATTTTGACTTATCAACTGTCAAATAAATGTGAAACAGAAAAAGGTGAACTACTCGAGGTATCGAGCGGGAAACCGAACGCGTCTCCCTCCGCAAACAAGCGGACCTCAACGTAACGATTAAGTGCGCTAGGGAACTGAACGTGGAAAACCTTCAGCACAACCACACGGCAGTTGCCAGAGCGGACGAATGTCGACGGAAATCCCAGACGATCTTCAGAATTTGAACAAGCGTCATACTGGTTGGGCGGCATTCCCAACGGTGGTAGCTAAGATATTGTCATCCTGGCGAATGTAGCCTACAATAGTGGAGGTGGCGCAGATTCATTATACAGCTACGAGTGAAACTGCGACATCTACGCCGACACACTAACTATGAGTAAAGTAGGTTTCCCTTCATGCAAAATTTTCTGAAAATTCAGTGATATCAAAGTTTTATCAACTTTAAGTAAAATGGCACAAATAGTGGTGTTAAAAATATACAAAACTTGACATATTTCACTTTGTCCCGCAAAATAGTTTTCGCACTTGGCTCAGTGACACGTGCCCTGAAGACATATTAAGAGATGCACGGACGTTCGCGTGGTTAGCAGCCCCTATGTGTGGGCAGATAAGTCGTAAAATACTGGAAAATATCCATAACCACACTACGTGTTTATATATATATATACATTAATATAAACATGTTCATCCGCATATACATTCAATTACACATCAGCTGACCATATTTAAACTTGAAGATAAGTTGCTCCTCCCGTTTTGCTATCATTGGCTTGTACGTGTCTCACATTTGGGTATTAAGGCGTGTGAGTATCTTAAAAGCGAAGTACCGTTGGTTGCAAGTTGATCTTCATTTTCTGGTCATAAATTAAGCTATCTAAGCCAGACAGTTATGCCCCGAGTCTCTTATCCCTGCCTCAACAAACAGTGTGGCAAAAAGGTAGTTGTCGGAATTCAGTGTGACATACGTAATAGGTAGTCTCATCAATCGTGTGCGTGCATGAGACAGAACTATATAAACTACACGGCAAATGTTCCGACCTGTGCTAGGTCTGTGTAGAGTGCAAGACCAGAGGAAGAAAGTGGCTTAGTCTTTCAGATAGAACGGACTTCGTAATAAGTGCCTCACACAGCGCGAATTTCGGTGCCCGGTCCCGAAACCAAACCACCAATCAACCTCGGACCTCCGCGCCTGCAAAAGCAGTGACTAAACAAACCGGAACCTCGAGATATGGCGTGCGCACGCCGACGGCCTACTGCAAGCAGCCCGTAGGTCTCACACCGGGAGGTAGCCCAATTTTGCGTTCAGCGTCACTTACGTCGACGTTCACACGCCCTCAGAAACACATCTTGGTGCCCTAAAACTCCAAAACGCCAATGAGACTGCCCAAATATCACAAAAAGCAACTACATGTAAGGCTTCTAGACCTTGGAAGGCAACAAGTTTGACGCCTAAAGGATATATGAAGGATGGTTATAGGATGCCCGCAAACGACCGCATGCACCTAATCCCGACTAATGTCGATGCGGTGCTTACATGGATAGTGCAACACATCTGCATAATGTTACGGCCACCCTACAAAAGCATATTAATGCAGTTAAACAATAGCAATTTTTCTGTAAGACCACCTAAAAATAACAGAAACATAATTATTGACGCTTCCGAACCCATCACACAAGATCCCAAACATAGGAGATCCTCGGAAAGATAACTAATTCTAAGCATTCCGCGAAACGCTGAGCTACCCGCATCGACGAAATGGCGCCGACCGCGTAGACTCGGTATGTGGACTGTACCTAATACACAAAAAACCGTCCCAAACCGCTCCTAGTCGAATTTCGGGGTCGCAATACCCGAGATCTGGTACTACCTGAAGTTGACACAATAGCTCAGAGCATGCCAGACACAAAGGTTGCAGGAGATACAGCCATGCATCACAAATCTGACCCGTATGTGGCGATGCCGGCTGCACCATAAATCAAAGGCCAGCGTCTCGATACAAGCCTGGTCCGGGGAGGAATTTACAAATGGAAGGAAACAAGACGACGATGTAACAGTTCAGGAGAGCCGAACACCGACGATAAAAATGGTTTACATCGGTCCGGATCATATCCTCTTATCCAAAAAACGGTGGAAAACTCTGAGGGATTAGATGCCAGCAAACTACGGAGTAAGCGGAAGGGCAGATCGCCGGAACTGAAATGCATGCTGGTCAGTGTATGCAGCCTGCTTAATAAGAGAGACGAGCTGCAAACAGCAACTCACTCCGTAGATAGTTGCTTGCTCACAGAAACATGGCTCAAGGAAGAAATCGATTTTGGGGATTGGGCGCGTGGGTTCCAGTGGTATCGCAGTGATAGTGGCAATGCCGTTGGAGGCGGTTGCCTATTGTTGATCAAAAGCTCTATAAGGCAGTCACCCGTGATCCATAACTGCAGCTGCGTTAGCATTCAAACCGCCGTCAGTCTTCTACATGTCAACCCCCATTGATAGTCTTCGGGGTGTACCGAAGTCCGGGTGCGCAACCAGAAGAAGAGGAAGCATTGCTGAAATCACTCCAGTCGGTTTGCCAGTCAGGCTATCGCATTCTCGTTATGGGAGATTTTATTGCTCCTAAAGTCAACTGGCGGTTGGGATCTGTCAGTGGCAGAGGTTTTGATCACAAAATACTCAGCCTAGTCGACAATTTCACACTAACACAACATGTTAGAGTGGCCACGAGATCCCGACCTGGTCAGATAGCCTCAACACTAGACTTAATCATAACTCGC
>LUCH01001733.1:42727-61615 GCA_013368495.1 Paragonimus heterotremus
CATGCATAACTAATATGCTTATTAACACGGATATTCTGACGGAGGCCGAAGACAAAGGCCTCATCTCAGATGCTATCTTCTTTGTCAAGGCTTTCGACCGTGTCCCACACGGCCCGCTGAAACACAAACTGGAAACCTACGATATTCATGAAGAGGTTCTCCGCCGGATTGTTTCTTTCCTCGATAATAGGACGTTTAGAGTTAAAACCGGATCAGACCTTTCATCTCCCTCATTCATTTCTGCGGGGGTTCCTCAAGGATCAGCGCTAGGTCCTCTGTTATTTCTGATCTATATCAATGACCTTCCGAATAGTATTCCCAGCAACGTCCTGCTATGTGCCGATGACCTAAACATCTGAAACGTCACTGATACCAGTGCACTGCAGATTGATCTCGACGCGATTAAGCGTTGGTCGGACGATTGGCGTCTTCCACTAAATGACAATAATTGCGCATATATGTCACTCGGTGGAGACTCTGGCAGTGCCTTCGTGATTCATAGTGCACTCGGCACAGTAGATATCATGAAAATTGATCTGAAGAAAGATCAGGGCATCTAGTCGTCGTCTAACTTATCTTTTTCGCATCAACACGATATGGTGGTGTAAAAAGGATTTGTCACTTTTAGGATGATCAGGCGCACTTTTCCCCGCATAGACAAAAGAGCGTTTCAAACGCCTTGCGGGGCTTATTTCAAACCGCTGCTGGAGTATGCAAATCAGGTCGTGTATACTGGCCTGAACAAAGACATTAGCTGTTCAGCGTGTCCAGCGCGCGGCTACCAAACGAGTCACGGGCCAAAGAAATGTCGCGTACGAGTCTCGACTTGAAATTCTTGACCTATACCCGCTTGAATTTCGATGGTTCCGGGATGATTTAATTTTTACGCATTTCTTTGGAGTATGTCTTGTTGAACAGTTCTTTATCATAACGAATGATGACGGCGGACGGCGACATAACAAGAAGCTTTTCAAGTTTCGTCCTTGGACCTTCCTTAGGCAGCAGTTCTTTTCTTACAGGGTTATTAACCTTTGGAACAGTCTTCCTGTTGAGGTCGTCAGTAGCGCTTCTAGCGATCGCTTTGAAGCATTACTTGACTCTCATTTTCAAAAAACCCTATTATGCAAGTAATCTGACTTTGTGTCTGTTATTTACTGTAATCCTCAAGAGCAGTGTTACAGCCTGTTTTCAATGAATGCCTTTCAGATCAACAGATGCCTGCTTGACGCTGGCCAAGAAAAGCTGACTGGATTCGGGACCCTTGGGCCTCTGCTTCGAACCCGTGTATCAATCGTTCAGTCGCTGAAAAATCTTCCCGCGACCTCTGCACAGCAGAGGAAAAGAGCATCAAGTGGAGTATACTTCTGAAGAACTGTTGCTTCTACTCGTGAGAAATCATACACACATGAGAACGCTTCAGCTTGCGAACTGAAGATATGCATCCACACCCATTAATCTTCAGCCATACTTGCTATCGCATACGTCCCAACATCCATACTCGTCAGTGCCTATCTGCACGAACTGACGCATACATCTACTACTATCTATCCATTACTACTAACCTATTCTCTGCAAGCCAACACGTACGGTACATCTGCATTTGTATAGGCTTGCACACATGGAGTCGCTGATCCAGTTTCTTGCTTAGCCCCGAACAGCTCATGTTCAACGTAAGTAGCTCGCGACAGTGAAGCAGAGGTTCCTAGTATGTTCGTGTTGGATGCCAATCAACAAACACTAATTAAGTTCGATGCTGACAGACTAAAAATCGAGTATAGTGAGATAGCTCGAGAACATTGGTGGAGGTGGATGTATTCTATTACATAAATATGAGAGGGTAAGAGAAGAAAGGTATATATATATTGGTATAGACGCGGCAGCTCTTATGCTCAGCGGAAGCGACCTTCCACAGGATATATACTGTCTCAAGGAAGGAATGGGAAGCTGGCTAACCATGCTCTGCAACCTATCCTGTTTTGTATGGGCTGCTTTTTTTGCATTTTTTCGGAGGTGTGTGTACATTAGTCAGCCCATTTCGCTCCTCCTAGATATCCTGGGCCGCAGGGGTCGGGGGGGGGGGAGTGATGCCTGATTAACCCATTTCACCAGTTACGACCGCTGACCTGGATCACAAGAATAGAAGCGTAGTGGTTGCTACAGAGAAATCCGGGCTATCGCTTCATCATCATCACACCCTGGCCACAGGGTCATCTTTTTTCTAGGAGTAGCATATTTGGAACACTGGCAGAGGTTAGCAGCATCGGGTTACAGCCCTGAGCAGGTATCGTGTATCCGTGCGGGGGATCGGTCTTCAAGTATTAGTTGCAGAAAGTAAGGGGGGTGGATGAGAGCACTCGCGGAGTGATGAGTACAGCAAAAGTAAATGCAAATCAGGAATAAAGGGGAAAAGAAAATGATGCTGGTGCCTGTGTGAATCCTGTTTCTAAGTCGCTCCAAATCACTCTTTACAACTTCAGTTAGGCGAATGATCAGGTTTCGTCCACCGCACCTCGGCACCGCATGAATGCGCACACATCTACGCTTGCAGACTTCTTACTACGTGCTGGCTTGCAGGGGTATATCCACTCCTATGAGAACGCATGACTAATTGTACATCAACTTACAGATTGCATCCAAACAGGTAGCAAACTACATTCATACTTCAAGCAAACAGACCACAATAATACATAGATTACGTCACATCAGGGAATGAGCGTTCCCATTCCTGATCCAGTTTGCTGTTGAACAATTCGACCGAGGTAACCTGGACTGCAGACTCAGGCAGCTTGTTTCATGGGTTGATGACCCTGTTCGTGAAAAATTTGGCTCTGATAGACGTATGAATAGGTGGCCGGCTCAGGTACAACGAGTGATCCCTTAGCTGAGGCGTTTCTCTCGCTGAGAACAGAGCGCCTGGTGCAACATCGATGAGTCCATGCAGAACTCTTTAATTTTCGATCACGTCCCCACGCAGTCGTCTGCATTCCGAAGAAAATAGATTGAGTTTTTTCAGTCTGGTTGCATGGTACGTGCCTTTCATTCCACCAACCATCCTGGTGGTCAACCTTTGCACCTTCTCCAGCCACTTTGTCTTTTGAGGTGCGGGCTTCATGCCTAACGCAATATTCTAGATGCGGTTTGACGAACGCCTTGTACAGCAGTATAAATACACCAGGGGTCCTGGAACAGATTGCTTTCCTGAGTTGAAACAGGGCCACCCTAGCCTTCTTTGCAGCAAACGCGCGTTGGGCTGCCGGTTTGAAGTTACTACAGACGCGGATCCCCAGATCCCTAGCTTCATCTACCTGTGTAATCCAGGTAGGTTGATTCACCCTCGGGAGATACCGACGAGCCTCTGTTCTGTCGGAGCTAATCAAATTAATGCACTTGCCGAAGTTAAGTAGAAGGTCCCAGTCCTCCGACTAGGCGGTTAACTTAATCAGATCTGGCGGAAGATCTGATCGATTCGGATTGCCGACAATCTTTACATCGTCAGCAAATATGTAGCAGGCCGCGGTCAGTTGGTCAGTCAAGTCGTGAATGTACATCGAAAACAGGATAGTCCCCAGCACTGATCCCTGTGGCACTCCGCTAAGAACCTGCTGTACGTTCGACAGTCCTCCCCTAACGGACACTGTGAATGTCCTGTCTGACAAGAAGTCTCTAACCCATTTGAGGACTTCGGGTGCCATGTAATAGTACTTGAGCTTTTCTAGGAGCAGTCGGTGGTTGACCGAGTCAAAAGCTTTGCAGAAGTCTAGGTAGCAAACTCCCACCTGCTCCCGTTTGTCTAACCTCTTGGTTATTTCGTCCAGGAAGCAGATAAGATTTGATAGACACGACCTTCCTTTCACAAAGCCGTGCTGGTTGGCACTTAGGGGGTTATTACTAGACAAAAAGCAAGCCAGGCGATCTCTGATTACTCTCTCGCATACTTTCATCAATACGCATGTCAAGCAAGTGGGGCGGTAGTTTGTGGCTTTCTCTTCTGCGCCTCCTTTGTGAATAGCCATCACAGTGGCTACTTTCCAGTATTCAACAACCCTTCCTTGCTTCAGTGACAAATTGATCAGTGCGGATAACGGGCGCGCCAAAATCTTGACTAAGGGGCGAACCAGAGCGGCATGAATGTCGTCTGGTCCCGGGGACTTTGATGGATCCAGTGACTGGAGAATGGTCTATACCTCGGAGGCTGACGTCGTGAAGTTTCGCATCGCAGTTGCTGTCATTCTGGCTCTCACTGTTGTCGGGCCTTTAAAATTGTCTTGCCGATGTACGCTGGCAAAATACTGGCCCAAGTGGTCCGCTTTCTTCTGATCATCGACCAGAATTTCACCCTCGGTCGTGGTGAGGTTGCCAACGTGTTTATGGAGAGCGGGGTTTGATTGCACGAAGCCATAGAACCGCTTCGGGATGGATTTGACCTTTCGCACCAACTGTGCTTCATGCCTTACTCTATACTTTTTACGGATATTTAAGAGTCGACTTCTCTCGGGCTGAAAACAAAGTCTGTTTGCATAACTTCCTGTGAGTTTGAAGCGCTTGCATGTGTTGAGAAAATGCACATTTCCCCAAAAATTAGCCGTGTATGCATGAAAAATGGATTCCTTCATTGTCTGGGAATTTGAACGCCCGCCAGAATTCTCGAACACCCGAGAAGCTGCATTTGCCCCTGATTGGTCCATTCGGCGACCTAGGTCCAAGGCCACCACAAACCCATAAATCCAGTTGCTGTAAATCGCAATTTTGCCTTCGGGCTGAGCAGCAAGTAAAGCTCGTTTGAAGGCAATTTTTTTCCTCACTTGTTGCGGGGTTCTAAGTTGCGAGATTTGCGTTCCGATTTTTGAGCTCTGGTCTTCGTACCGCTTTACAATATCGTTGCGTTCGTTCGTGATAGAGATACTTTTTGCGGTCTTGCGTTTACTCTTGTCTTTTCTCTATCAGGTGGGGTCGTCACAGCATGCGAACTTTTTCCTCCTTTGTGCCTTAAGGACATCAACTCTGCACCAAGGTGGTCTGCCCCTGTTTTGTTTGCAAACTATAGGCGCATGCTTTTCTGTTAACATGGTCATATTCAGCTCTATTAAGCCCCAGCAGTTCTCCAGAGAAGTCCGACAATTTCCACTGCAACGACGCTGCGTCTTTCAGGAGCTCATGTATTTCAATATTTCTATAGTTTCTAGCCCACTTTTCGGGCACTGCCTTCCACATGCTACAGTACTGTAATCTCAGTGTCGCATGATGACTTTTACCTAGGGGAGCACAAATTTCTAGGGTGCGTATTTGGTTCTCATTTCTGGTTACTACGAGGTCGAGCGGCGAGTCTTCTTGTCCTGATCTATATCTGGTTGTTTGCTGAACATGCTGCCGCATTTCAAGATGTATTTCCCCGAAACTACCCTCCGTAGAGAACTCACGCTTCCGGTCTACCTCCGGTATGTTCAGGTCGCTCAGCAGTAGGACCGAACTTTGCCTGCCGAAGACCTCATCCAAGGTATTGAGTAACACGCCTCCTTCCTCAGCACTAGCTCCAGGGCTTTTATGTACGCAGAGTACTGATGTGCGAGTTGGTGCATCGGGTAGTACACATTCCACCAACTATATTAGGAGTGTGAAGACTCTTGCCGACTACCTGGGCATACTGATTTGTAACCAGCAGAGGCACACCATCTCCGAGTCTGCCGTCTTCTCTATCCTGTTTATAATAAGTAGTCTCTGGAAGGCAGAAGTGATCAATCTTAGCTTCCCGTTTGAGCCACGTTTCAGTGACAGTGACTACATCACATCCTGCCTCCTCGATGTTCAACTCAGCCTACTTATTGCCAATAATACATGCATTTGTGTACGGGACGTCCATCCATTTTTCTTGAGAGCATGTTGTTTTTCTTATGATGGACCCATCGGTGCTCGTCCTGAGGGAGTCATCCGTTTTTTAGATGGTGTGTTGGGAACATTATTGCAGATGAACGGTGTTTGTTCTTGTTGGGGAATGACTGATTGGTCGTCTCTCTGATAACAGAGGACTCCCTGCACAGCTGACTGAGAGTTTGTCCAAAGTCAGCTGAAAAGATTTCATCTGGCTTGTATTGTGGCTTTTCCTGACAGTAGACTGGCGTGCAACATTGTGATGTCCTCTGCGTAGATGATCTCGCATCTGTGTGGTCTTTACATGCCGATGGGCTAAAGGGGGTGACAATGAAACGGTTATTAGTTTTTGTTGCTATGTCCCCAGACTTCGTTAGGAGGAAGTCACGGTGAATTGGGTTTAAAAACTCGACCACCACCGGTCTCACTGAACCTGGCACTTGCGTTTGCCCCCTCCATTTGCCTACCCTGACTAGTCCTTTTATGCCAACGTGTTAAGTAAAGCCAGCGAGCCTGAACAGATTTACCAGGTGGTACTTGATGGCTTTCACTCTAGTTCTACTATCCCTGAAATAATGTTCAGGGATGCCATGGACGATCAGATTCCGTGTTCGTCCGAGAGCTAACTCCAAATGTCTGTCTATTTGCTGCAATCTCTCGCCAAGGGTCTGAATATCCGGCTGGATACCTTAGATCAGAGCTAAATTGTTTTCCCCCCATGCTTCGGATGTTTTGTTGAGTCGACTTTTAGCGCCCAGGTTCTATGTGGTCCTGCTAACTCTGATGCGTGTATTCAGACGCGCACAGGCTGCCTCTGATTTCGCCTTCATTGTCTTAATCTGACTTCGCCTCGTGAATAGATAAGTTTCTACCACCCTCGGAGAACTCCCGAGTACATCGTTAGGCTTACCGACCTCTGGAACATCCAAGACAGATGCCTCGGTTGTCATCGGAAGAATGTCATGTGGATTCATCTGCGGATCGTAGTGTAATACTTCGCTAGAGTTACTCACGGAAATTATGTATCTGTCGCTAGGCGCGGCACTAGGTGCTGGAGAGGTGGATGCAGACCTGTTAACAATACCCACGGGGCCAGCAGATTTACCGTTTTTGTGGTAGATTGAACGGCTAAACGTGACTCAGTCAACGGCTGATTCGGCGAGTCGGTTTCTGACGTTCTGTTCCCCGACTTACGTCTTGGTGTGACCGGGATTAAGCTTATGCACTCAATGCATACCCATTTTAACTCAGGAAACTTCTTGTAAAGGTTGAATGCATACTATGTGAGCAGCGAACACCGAAAGTTTAACGCCATTAGGCATACGCTACACAGGATATCAGAGTTGCTTGCTAAAAGGTAGCACCCGTCGCATTTGCGTTTGATAAGCTCGCAGTGACTACGGGTCTCGTATTTCATTTTTGTAATTAGACTGAATAAACGTGATATAATGTCTATGTTGTCTACAGAACTGTCAGAGAAAAAGCAAGATTGTCAGGTAGGAGTTGACGACTCTGCAAAAACAAATGGAGGTTGGGGTAAGACCAAACTGGAAGTCCTACACAACACAAATTAGATGCTGAAGTGTTGAGTAATAAGTAGCAGACACGAAAGTATTAAGATGGCGGCCTAGACGTAATTAGAGAACACTTAAAAACGTTGGAAGAAAAAAGGCGAGACAACCTGGTTAATGGAGTGTCCTAGGTGGTTATAGTGTCCACAGTTAATAACCATGTTTCGTAATTCATTTTTGTACTTTTTTGAATATATCTGTTTGTTAACTTCATCCGTATGGTCGTTTGAAAACACCAACATTTTAGAACTTGGTCGGCAGCAAGAAAAAGACGGGAGTTACCGCGTTGTTCCACCGCAACCAAATGACCGACGTCAGTCTAGCCAATACTCTTTACAGGCTGCGAATCAAAGTCGCATCAAAACTTTCGAGTAACACCCACTCACTATCGACCTCGATCTCCGGCGATATTTCCAATGGATATTCCTGCTTACTGACGTTCAGACGCCACTTATCAGTGCCGGCTTCCTGTCACACTTTAACCTTTCTTTTGATGTCAAGAGGCGTAAGCCATAGTAAATGGCGTCCAATCGACGATCGCATCAATCGGCATCCAACCTGCTCTTCCACCAACACCGTCGTTTGCAGCACTACGGAAAGATTTTCCACCATTAACTCGGCCGTGCCCACATACTGAGACGGTTAGGCACAATGTGGTTCATCATATTACAACACGCGGCCCTCCAGTCTTCTCTCGTTCACGCTGTTTACATCCAGACAAACTTAAAATAGCCAAGGCTAAATTTGAACACAAGGTTCAGTTAGGCATAATTCGACCTTCAGACAACTCTTGGGCGGCACCACTGCACATGGTGCTCAAAAAGTCTCCGGGCGATTGGAAACCTTACGGTGATTACCGTGCACTCAACTATTGTGCAATCCCGGATAAGTACCCTATATCGCATACCCACGGTTTTTCTTTTGGACTCGCCGGCGGTATCATTTTCTCCAAATTAGACCTGGTACGCGTCTATTATCAAAGCCCGGTTGCCGAAAAAGATATTCCAAAGACAGCCATTACACCTCTTGGGTTTTTCGAGTTCACAAAGATGCTTTTCCGCCTTCGTAATGCTGCCCAAACATTTCAGTGACTCACGGACGAAATACTGCGTGGAGTCTCTTTCGCATACGTCTACATTGACGATGTCTTAATCACTAGCCGCTCGAACGAGAGGCACTTATCCCATCTTTGTGCCGTTTTTGACCGTTTCGCGCAATATGATATTAAAATCAACATCGACAAGTGTGCCTTCGGACTTAGTTCATTGGATTTCCTGGGACACCGCACCGACCAAACCGGTATCACACCTCTAGAGGATAAACTTGAGTCCATCTCGACTTTTCCGATTCCCACTACAGTGACCTAACCCTGACAATTCCTTGGCATACTCAACTATTATCGACGTTTCATTCTCCATTGTGCGGACGTTTTAAAGCGTCGGGCAGATCTGGTTGACTCAGAACGCAAGTCCATTTAACTCCCGCCCGGGGCTAGAGTCACGCCACTAAACTATGCTTTATCAGCTGCGATCCAGACATTCGTCTCTTCACCACGGATGCATCAAATGCTGCCGTGGGTGCAGTCTTAGAACAATCCGTAAATGGTGAACAGCTACCCTTGGCCTGTTTATCTCAAAAGATGCATCCAGCACATATGAAGTACAGTAACTTCGGACGTGAACTGCTTGCTATTTGTTCGGTGATCCGTTATTTTCGATACTTTTTGGAAGGCCAACACTGTTGTGCGAACCGATCGCAAACCTTTGACATCTGCTTTTCACGCCAAACCTGATCTGTACTCCCCACGTGAAATCAGGTACTCAGATTACATCTTCCAATTCATTTAGTCCAATCGTCACTCTCCTTCGATTTGTCTGAAATGGCCACTGTCCAGCAGTGCAGTGAGAACCTGAAGGACGTTTCCACTTGTAACTCCTTGCCTACCGTCCCTCTACCGACATCAGCTAGTGACATTCTGTGTGGAATTTCATCAGGTCCACCTAGACCTTTTATCCCACTTTCTTATCGACGTGCTGCTTTTAATCATTTTCACTGTTTATCTCACTCTGAGAGACGTTGCATACTGAAGTTGGTTGCACAACGTTTTGTTTGGCCCTCTATGAACAAAGGTGTTCGCCTCTGGTGACAACATTGTATCGAATGCCAAAGGAGTAAAGTGCATAGGTTCACAATTACCACTACTGGCACATCCTCCAAGCCCGAGGCCCGTTTTTCCCATGTACACCTTAACGTCTTTGGTCCACTACCACCCTCCAACGATCGTACGTATATACTGACCGCAATCGATCGTCTTACCGGTTGGCCTTTAGTTGTATTCATTAGAGATGTTTCGGCGTAGACAGTTGCTAAAACCTTTTTGGAACATTGGATCGCTAATTTTGGTGTGCCATCTACAATCACTACGGCAGCAAGAAAAAACGACAGTTATCGCGTACCGATGCACGGCCGTCTGTCTCTCCTTTTGTGCAGATTTTTGGGCTGGTGTATTTACACGGTGAAATATTTCAGCTCTCCGTATCTGCTGATCTACCGACGCCCAACGTTTGTCATCCCACGTTGCGTGTGAATATACCTATCGGTCGTTTTCCGAACGTACTCTCTGGCGCTGTCCTTCTCTGCAGTGGTGGCCTATTCAATTCAACTGACTGACTTGTCAGTGAGTCGTTCCATTTCTATTGATACGTCTTCTGTTTTATTTGTACGCATTCCTTTTGTATTTGTCCGCTACCGTTACATCTCTCGGTTGTTATCCTATTTTGGTCATTTTTATCATTTAACTGATTAGACCACTACATAGTGTTTCATATGGATCCTGAATACTCATTAAAAAGGATTTGTTTAACAGACAATTACTGCTCATAAGTAAAGTTTCTATCTGCGTATCCCAACATAGTTATCTTCATCTTTTCAGCACAACGTTCTCACGTTGCATTGCAGTTTGTTTTACTGATTTTCATGGGTTGTTAAGCTTCTACGTTTTTTTCGTTTTCAGGATTTTCGTTTAATCCCGTTTGGAGAATTGACTTCTCCAACTACCTACCGTGCATACTGCGTTCGTACAACTTGTTTGCATTCTGTCCCTCTCTTTGTCTATTTTGAGTACCACAGCTGGTCTGCATGATCCATGGCTTCCCGTTGTCATACCGTCGTTATCATATCTTAAGTTTGCTCACTTGCTTCTTTCACACCTCCCTCAAATGTGATAATTGCAGCATTTATCTCCGAACGAAGCGAATGTCTGCATCTGTCCATAGAACGCAATCAAGTCGCTGGAAAAATCTTATGAAAAGGTTTGAGGATACGTACAGTGATTTCGCCTGCTTAGTCCGTGAACTTGACCAACCTGATGAAGGACGAGAGGATTTTGCTAAAGTACGTACATATCCTGTCACTTTTGGTTATACGTTTAGTCTGCCTCAGTTGAATTGGGTATTTAACTAATATATGCCCGCTATAGAATTCATGATTACATTTGAAGGTAGTTCATCGAAGAAGGTTCGAACGAGATCTGCGTCTATTCCCACGTGTCATCTTTAATTAGCCACTGCATCGACCTATCCATAGTCTATTCGCTTTTGGATAGTTGTGAACAGTGGTGGTGTTGTCCGTACCTCGGGTTGATGGTTTTGATATTGGTATGTATGTATGCAACCTAAATGCCAAGCTCGGTGAACATACCAATATCGAAACTATTCGCTTTTTTCAGTAGGGACAGGGTCTCCGTAGTGGAATTTCGGCCGACGGTTTTTGTAGATTTATAATGAGTTACATAAAGCTGGGTTTCTGTTCTTTCATAGTTATGTGATACGTTTCTGCTCTTTACATTGAACTTAATTCAATGAACCTACAAAGTGGAATGGCGGGATGCAAAAATTGAGTAACTGTTGTGTTAATTACAATCTCGGGTTTTTGCTTTGATATGACGCGCTCTACCCACCAGTGCATGCTGAATGACCTCAACAATGGCGTCGAATGACATACTTTGTCTCTTAAATCGAGCCAATATATTCGCAGAAGTAACAGAACAGTGTTGCTGTATTTACCCTTGGTGCCGTATAAGGGGTATCGGTGATTGGTATAGCAATTATGTCTACTTGCCTTCGTAAATACGTGATCAGGCCTACTTCCGGATATGCACATGCAGGTGATCTGCAATAAATTGGTGATATACCGGCGCCTGGCAATTATTGACAAGTTATGTTGCCATCAGAACCGTACACGTTAATTTTGAGGCCTCTTGTGTTTAAGCTTTAGAAGGTTGTTTTCAGCTTTTACATTGAGAAGTGCTTGTGATTGTCATACAAACGACTGAGTCAACTACGGGTGGGATATTGTCAAGCTGCCCCACACTCATTTGCCACCCATCGTGCTGTGTTGTGAATTCAAACATTAACGACCACCACTCGTTCAGAAGACTTCTACATAGAACTTGCGGCAGTAAGATACTCCGACAATCGAACTCATCCGAGTTAGGTGACATAAATTCAGCCGCACCGCGGTTGGTAGTTTGTTAACTGAGATTAGGACATGTTAATATTGTTACATTTAAGGTGCACTTTTCATTGGCATGATATTTAGGCACAAATACCCACGTGCTGTTAAAGTGAACCTAGGAGTCAAGTTTGAAAAAGGCAACATTTTATGATTGGTACTCTGAAATCAACACCCCACGAATAGTTCCATGCTTGTGTGGTTTCAAACTGAAGTTATCTAAACAATGGAAACCGAATGGAAAACCTTGTTACAAGCCAATATTCCTATCCTCTATGTAGCGAAAGTCGTTTACTAAAGCACTATCCTTATTGTCCGACTCATTCGTTCTCACGCCACGCGCTCATGCTCACGTTTATGAGCCGGAATTCCAGTCCACAACGCAGCGACGGTTTCCAATTAAACATCGTGTGTATTTCTGCCTTGTTGTTTGTGTGTGACTGACGCTTTCTGTTGTGGGCTATTTTGCTTGCCATTTCTCATCCATCGGTCCGATGATAGCTCATTCGTTCGCCCGTGTTGTCCACGCTCTACTCATTATGTGCTTTGGCCATATGTCATCATCGCTTCGAGATATTTCACTGAGTATTGAAGTAACCACGCCTCCGATTATTTGGTCATCCGTCGCAATTAGATCACCGACATCATGCGCATCGCTTATAACGTGGCAGTCTGAGATCTTTTCTGTGTTGTTTGTTAAAAACGTTGGTCTGGATGGACGCATATTTCATCTCAACCTGCTTGTTCGAATTGGCTATCTTCAGGTAACACACCGGTTAATGTCTAAGTACTTTTGTTAGTGTGTACTACACACGACAGGATTTTGGTGAACTACTTTCTGTCAGCTGGTGACGAGAGAAGTAAAACAGCAGCGAAAATCTAGAACCATATTATTTGGTCGAAGAATCCACAATTTAAAGAAAGTCAGACAACTGTTATGCCACAAGTTCTCGTCCACTAGGCGACCATCACCTACGTGGGACATTTCGTAGTTTTTCCAATAAAGTGCCCGTAACTTTCCGGTAAAACTTTGACATTAGCATCCTAGCTGTTGTTAAGTTTCCTTTTCATGTTTGTTTTCTGCAGTTGCTGTCGTACAACCTGACCGGAGGCAAACGAATTCGCGGTGCCATCGTAGCGGCCACTGTGGAAGCCTTTTGCTCGAAAGAATCACTAACTATTGATTGTGTTCACCGTGCACATCTTACTGGCTGGTGTATTGAAATGGTTTTTATCTGTTTGCCTTTACTCAGTCTGACGTAGGTTTAATAGTTACATGCCGGATTCCTGATACTTGATGATATTGTGGACAACTCACCTACCCGACGAGGTAAACCATCTTGGTTCTCGCAAGTCCGGCAAAATGTCGGCAACGGTCTGTTTGCTATTAACGATGGACTGCATTTAATTATGACCACGAAATATGTCCTACACAAGATTTTTGCTTCAACCTCCGGTTGTCCGGTTGGATTTGTGAAAGTATTACAGTTATTTGATGAAGTTGGTTACCGGACTTGTTGGGGTCAAATACTAGACTGTCGGAACTCGTGGATTCCAAATTCTGCTGAAAATGGGATCGTTCCCTTGGGGAAGTTCACACCCTCAACTTTTGATGCGATAACACGCTGGAAAACTGGGTTCTACACTTTCTACCTCCCAGTGGCTTGTGGTATGGCAATTGTGAGTTTTTATTTGTTTTTTATGTATTGCCAGGTACTCTGGTATGTTCGCGTATTTGTTTCCATAAATTATTATAAGTACCATGAGAAAAAAGCGGGCGACCTTGTTTTGCACATGAAAGAAGCGAAACAATGAGAGATAATCACCAAGGTCCTTCTTTAAACTGAGGGTGTTAATATAGAGTTGTCTGTACCATGCGGACAACCAAGTGACTACGAGTGTAAAGCGGCATTTGCAAGCCAAGCTGGCGACTTTTATTGTCCGGCTTCATTAGTTTTTGTTACCTCACAGACAGCTCCGTAATTTAGCGACCACATTCATTTTGCTAAGCTCCTTTGGCCGCCAGCCATCCTAGTGTTGCCAGATTCTTGCGATGTGATTAATGATTACCTGAGTCTAGAATCTACATTGATCTGTTTACTAATATATTTCATGCTTCATCTCTGTTATGTCGTCTGTCTATCTGGCAACGCACTCTGATTATTTACTGTACCAGTTATAAGTTTGTTATGTAGCAGAGACTTATTTAGGGTTTATTGGATGTGGTTTAAACTTTCAAGTATGTGCGTCATTAACGATTTAGCGACTGATTTTGCTTCCAAGTATCCGTATCCCGTACTTATCGTTGTTTATTCATTCTGTCTATTCATTCTGTGTATGCGGTCGAACGCCGACATCAGTGGTTGTTCATTTGTGATCGGCTTGCATCCTTCCTTCTGAGTAGTCACGCCTCATAGTCCCAGACTGGCACTTCACTGACGATCGCGTTTTATTGTTGTTTCTCTCTCTCTCACTCTCTCTCTCTCTTTGTCGGATATTCGTAAACTCTTTTGCCGGCGCTCATATTTCTTGATCCCCAGCCACTGCTGGTGCCACTTGTTAATTAAATCAACTGACGCACAACTTCCTTCCTTACACTGTTCGTCACTCCTAAACCGCTTGGCTATCTCAGCTAGTGTTTAAGGTCTGATCAGCAATGAATGTGTAGTTACCAAGCAGTTGGCGTATTTGTATTAACTTGTGCGTCTGATGCACTGATCCTCTTCGACCCATTTGTATACGGTGGTCAGAAAACGCAAATTACATGGTTTCATTTTACATACTTTATTCGGTCTGAACCGTGCGACTGACGGCGAAACAAACACATATCGATTAGCGTGGGTCGTGAGTGGTATTCACACATCAATTCATCGCCAGCAAAGACTGAAGTGTTTTCGGGTGTCTTGCACTGACTGTCAGTGTCAGCGGCTGACCTAACTGCTTACCTTAAGCTGACGTCCATTATCAATTTGCTCCCGTCAATTATATTTCTAAGTTCGGCGTGTGTGATTACATATTCGTCGGAAATCTTGCATCTTCTGCATCGTGTATCCGTCCTGCTTCAACGAATTAAGCAGAGGGAATCCATTCATTTCGACCGTTTTCATTAATTATGGTTTGTAACTTCAAGATGCCTAGGCTATTGTGCTGTTGGATCACATCTTAACGATATTCTGCTGTCTGCTAGCTTTTGTCAGATTCATTAAAGACACAAATACATAAGTGGTTCTCACTTATGCTTAGCTGCCTTACAGCCATGAAGAAAAGTGTGAGATTTGCTCAGGAAAAAGGAAGAAAAAAGAAAGGAACCCTACTACAAAACATAACCGTGCCAATATCCAAACATTTAACATCAATGTGCTTACACCCTGCAATCAAACAACGAATCTGCAATTGTACGACATCAACAAGGCAGCTTTCTTACAGCTTTCTCTGCTCTGCGTCAGTAAGTGCATTTACATCACAAAATAACCCGCCAAAACGACGATAACATTCACGTTGCCGTGCCCGATTAGCTGTTATCTCGCCCAACGTCTCCAGCCACCGACTCTGTGAGTCGCGAGATGCCCAACCCGGCAGACGAACCCGACCTACGGTGACCAGCTGCCTGGGAAACAACCTCATTTTTCTACGCCATGTCATCTGTCTCCCTAGCACCCTACATCAGTCGGCCGTAGCATCAGCAAACAGTGCTCGGTGTGGCGGACGACTAACTAGCATCTGTGGTACATCGTGTAGCCGTCTAAATCTGTAAACGTAAAGATTGGACAAAAGAACGCCTGGTAGTCACGTTCAAATACCAGCTTGTTAGCCTCTTCGTTGCTCAGCCGTCTGTGTCACCCTGTATGAGTGAGTCCGCCACAACGAAACTAGACCCTGACGTGGTGTGACGGCTTGTGCATCTCGATGACCAATTGGGCTAGACTGGACGGTGTGGCCACCACACCGTCAGAGTCACTCATACCAGGCAAGCCAATAGGTAGAGGTTCGACAAACCAGTCTCCTGGTCCTCCAGGTTGGGGGTTGAAGAAGGTTAACATTTTTTTCGGAAAACGTACCAGTTCTAGTAAACTGCCACCCACCCGTTGCCTTGCGGTATAGGCTTTTTAGCCAAAGGCTTTGGTTGAGAACCCTAATCGTTCTCTCGTCTAAGTGTGGGCGCCTTGGGAGTATTTCAGCATACACACAACCATGAATAATTACAACACAAGTAATTCCATACTGCATCGGTCGTCTCGCAATATAAACCGGGTCGTCCTATCTGCTGCATACAGCAGGGCGGATAGGCGAAAACATGCTACTACTGACCCCTCCCCCACTGTCCTATCCAATTTAGTTATCAGGCCCCTCCTGACCACCATTTCTGCTAATTACTCTACAGGTTCCACAACAGATGTAGCTAACCGTGGTAACACTGAGCCGGTAAGTTCCGTCTCTTGTCATTCAGCTTCAGGCCTCTCTAGTCCCTTGCTTAGATCTAGAATGCTAATTAATATGGGTGCTTCCAACGTTCGCACGACAAAACAGTAAGGTCAACAGGCCGCTCTCACACGAACGTTAGACTCATTGCATGTCGATGTCTGCTGTATCTCAGATATTAGAATACAGGACAGTAGTCAACGTATGGAACTAACAGCACCCGCATTGTCTACTCGATACTGGTTATACACTTTGGGTGACTCCACAGTCGCCGTTACAGGTCAGGCTGGAGTAGGTATGGTCCTCAGCACGACGGCTGCTGCCTCATTGATAGATTGGATCCCTGTTAACAGTAGACGACTGTGTGGTCCGTCTGGCAGGTTCAATCAAGACCAGCTCTGTACGCAAGACTTTCAGAAATTTATTGACTCTCTGTCTGTATTGACGTGGGCGTCATGAACATTTTACTCGGATCTGGTCGCTCTCCGGTCGACACGTGGCTCTGATATAGTTCTTCTGGCGGGAGATGTGAATGTCCAGGTGGGTCGCCTTGGTGGAGCCGAATCTCGTTTGGCTGGTAGGTCTGAGATAGCGTCACATCGGTCAGATAATGGGGGGCGATTGTTGTAGCTGTGCGCTGAGTATAAGCTATTTTTAGTCAGCACTAGTCTTACACATCGTGTGTGTCAATGCTACACTTGGCTCCCGCCTTCTCCGAATCAGGACTGGTCTCAGATAGACCACATAGCTGTTAGTTATAGGTGGCGTGGTTCCATTCAAGACTGTCGTTCGTATTTGAGTACATATTTGGATTCAGATCTTGCGTTGGTACGCCGTCGTTTTGTTCTTACTTTTGCTAGACAACGACCCCACTGACAGCAACAATTAGCTGTTGAGAAACTGGCTTTACCATCGGTAAAACGTAAGTACCAAACCAGCTTCGAAAGCTGCCTTAGTAGTTATCACTCTGAAGATCCTAACAGCTGCTGGACTCAAATCTCAGAGGCCATTCAGAAATCAGGTATTGTAGCATGCGGCCTAGGGGTACGTGGGCTAAGCAAACATTGGATTTCAGAGGAATCCCTGGAGTTGTTGGAAGCCAGACGGGAGGTTCATCCTGGTAGTTTACATAACAAGTCTAGGAGAGACCCGTAGGAAATTGAAAAGTAGTCTAAAGTCTGATCGTGAGGCTTGGTTAGTGGAAGAAGCTAAGGAAATGGAAACCGATTTTGTCTCTGGAAACACCGGCAAACTGTTTAATATGATCCGTGCCACTGGTCCCAGGTGACCGTCTGTCGGTGAAGCTATCAGCGAGGCAAATGGCACACTGATTTATAATAAGTCCAGGAGGTTAGAGCGTTAGGCGGAACACTTTGGGAGTCAATTTAGCTGATCTCCTGCTTCTGTTGTGTTGCCGCCACAAACTCGTGATGTAGCACCCTGGTCGATAGGTTTACAACCACCCACTGAGACTGAGGTTCGCAATTGCACCTGGGCTCTCAAATGCAATAGGGCTGCTGGTACCTATGATCTCGTGCCGACACTCTTCAAAGAAAGTGGAGAGCAGTTAGTAGAGGTCTTGATTCAGTTGTTCCAACTTGTGTTGACAACGGAGACCATCCCTCCGTGCTGGGATCACGCGGTAATAGTTCCTATATTCAAAAAGAGTATCAGGATCCCTTGGGTAAACCATAAGGGAATTGGTTTGAACCCAGTCATTTCAACGGTTCTGGCATCCATTATACTTCCTTGACTTACTACAGTTCGGGAGGTAAACACTAGGGAATGACAAGCAGAGTTTCGTTCTGCGCGAGGATGTATGGATCACATTTTTACCCTTTGTCGTATTCTGGATCAGCGTCATGTGTACTGCTGGCCAACAATCGCCGTATTCCTCGACTATAAAGGTGCGTCCGATTCGGTGGATCGATCTACACTTTTAGAGTTACCTGAACGCGGAGGAGTACCGACTAAGTATGTGAACGTACTATCGGCGCTTTATTCCCATACTTCAGCTCAGGTTAGGGTTCACGGTGAGTTGTCTCACAGTTTCAGCACCATGAGCGGCGTACGTCAAGGCTGTCTCCTTTCACTATTTTTGTTCAATTTCGTCATGGGTGAAATAATGGAGGACTGTCTGCGGCACTCGAATGATGCGGGCGTGGACCTCCTACCTGGTGAAAGATTGACTGATCTTGATTATGCTGATGACAAGGTGTTGCTGTTTGACAACTTTCAAACAGCACAAACAACACTAAACGGTATTTCTCGTTCTGCTAAGTACTTCGGAATGCGCTTTGCAGCCTCGAAATGCAAAGTGCTTCTGCAAGATTGCTGTGATTACGTAGATGTAATGTTAGGTAACAATGTCATGGAGGTTGTTGACTGATTTGTATACTTGGAAAGCTGCATCATCGGTGGCGGCGGAGGTATAGGGAACGAAATAGGTGCGAGTATTTCGAAGGCTAGGGCGGTGTTTACTAATCTGAAGCACCTACGGCTACAGAGAGATATCTCTCTG
>LUCH01001733.1:74856-96542 GCA_013368495.1 Paragonimus heterotremus
TACTCATGGTTGTGTGTGGGCTGAGATACTGCCAGGGCGCCCAGACCTAGACAGGAGAACGATTAGTGTTCTCAACCAAAGCCTTTGGCTCAAAAGCCTGTACCGCAAGGCAGCGGGTGGATGGTGGTTTACCGGAAGTGGTACATTTTTCGGAAAATGGTGCCAAACTTCTTCCAAACCCCTAGCTTCGAGGACCAGGAGACTGGTTTGTCAGACCTCTACCTATTGGCCTGCCTGGCATGAGTGACTCTATCGGTGTGATAGCCACACGTTCCATTTTAGCCCAATAGGTCATCGAGATGCGCAAGCCGTCACATCGCGTCAAGGTCCAGTCTCGTTGTGACGAATCGGTCGTACCCTCAGAGCAGAATGCCCGTTTGCCGCATGGAAGATTGTAGCGTCTGGTAGTATGCACGTCAGCAAGTAGTTACCTTGTACTAACAATAACCATCGCCAATTTTGACTTTGTGTTACGTTATGGATGGTGCCAGCTGTCACCTCTTAGTCTTGACATATATACCAGGTTTCTTATTTGGGTTGTGATAGCGCACGTCGCCTGAGTGTTTCTCGCCGTTTAAGAGTCATTCTATGAGCTAACAAATTTCACTAGATAGTTCTGAGCTCATAAACGACGGGAAATACTGCGGATATTTGCCAGTCCTTCTTACTTGTAGTGCATCTCTTGTGGTAGAGACGCGATTACTCCAACACTCAGTAGAATATCTCGATACGGTAGTGAGATATGGGCGAAGCCCACAACAAATGGATTGCGGACAGCACGAGCGCCCTAACGAGTCATCACTCATCTGAGTCAGGCCAACAAGTGCGAAACAGCTAGCAAAAAATCCATGACAGAAAGCCTTAGTCAAACGCACGGAATCAGGCGGAAGTGTACGTAAACTCTTAAATGCAAGTCTCACTGCGTCGTAGACTAGAGTTCCGGTTCGTAAACGCGCACCTGACGTGGGAACGTGCGAATTGAACGATAGTGATCTTGTAATATTGAGTTACTTCTCGTCACACTATGTGAATACTTATGTAAACATTCGGGTTTGACATGTGAATCTGATCGTTTTCTCCTGAGCTTTTGATGACGCACTATGCTACACGTACATTGGTAGACGAGCCGTCACTTAACTAACCAAGAATTGTCACATGTACACTAATCGACGTAGACGTGGTCCACTAGCATTCCATTTTATATGCACTATGAATAGAATCGTAAATTATTTTGGTTATTTTAAGAACTAGGTTGTAAAATGGAATGTTTAAAACAATTTGTTCTCTTTGTGAACTTGAATAAGCAGTGAGAAAACGTAAACCATGTGATGTTCTCCGGAGTAACATTTCATGCATTCTGATCACACATGGACATGTAACTAATTTTAAACCGTAAGATGCTGACTACCAGGACGACGTCAGCACAGATTGTTTTTGAACACACAGGGGGATTATGATGTCTGGTTGCCAAAACCTCAGTAAGCTGGAGGATGCGTTTCCGGTCGCTTCGAAAAATCACAGTATGCGTGACAAACCTTGAGTCCGCGTCTTGTTTGGATTGAGTGTTTTGCTATTGATGACGCTTGCTGCCGTCCGTCGACCTCTATGCACACACCTGGCGTTTCTAGTTGTTTCCAGCCACTTGGAAACGTTCCTTGATACGAGAAGCTAGCTGTCGGTTTGACCTTCCTATGTAGCCCATACTGCAACTACATGAATATTTGTATAAACAGTAGGGTGTGACATACGTGGGCCATTTGTTCGTAGCCAAGGAGACTGGTAAGGCTCTGGTTTGCTGTTATATACATAGTTTTACAGCGTTATACGATCCGGATACAGCAGCTGTTAGACGTCTTTTTGTCACTGTTGACCAGCCGTCACCTAGACACGGCTGCCCTGGTAATTAGCATCCCCACATATTTGATCTTCATTTCCGTGTCTGTCTACTTACGCCCCATGGAACCTTTTCTTAATGTTTAAAGCTAATTACATGTCTATGTGTTTTGGTATTGATATGTTCGCTGAGCTTGGCATTTAGGTTGCAAACGTTTCATCACCAAGCGAGGTGACATCATCAGTGCGTAATCGTTTTAGCGTATAGTTTTTTTTTTGAGCGTGGAGATCAACCCGAGCTACGAACAACTCCATCACTGTTCACAACTATCCGAAATGTCCATGTGTGTTCAGAATGTACGAAATGTTACTCCGGCGAACAACACTGGGTTTAAGTCTTCTCATTACCTTATTCAAATTGTATGTTGCCTGAGCATTTTTCCGCTGCCGGATGGATAGGTGTGTGTACGGTGGTGTTTTTACAACCCTTCTATGCTCCCAATGTTTATATGGATTCACACACCTTTATACACAAAGTAGTTATCATTACCGTGTGTGGCCCGGAGTTCAATTCCTGATGGGAGCAAGGGTTTGTACCACCGGTTAGTTATACTAGGAAAGAACCTTCAGTCAACTGCTACCTTTTGAAAGTAGCTGCTGTAATGATCTGTTGACGTGCGAAATATGCAATCAGGTTGAAAGAACGTTCAATTTATACCGACCAGTTCCCCGTTTACCTTATCAGCTCACTTTGGATCATAACTTCTAGCAGTCAACCATATGATAAATTTAACGGTAAGTTGTTTCGGATTTAGTTGGTTAGAATTTACCATCACTCACAGTTTTTGCGTTCACGTGAATTGCCACCCGGCCTCTTTCGAAAAGAGACACTAAGCCCTAGTTTCATCCTTGTTAGTGTTTGTCAGTGGTGCATATATTCTCCGCTGCTTGTGTTTGACTCTCGGCTACACTCTCGTGAAACAGCCGCGTTGACTATTGCATCCGCACTAGGCGAAACTCGGGACAATCAGGGAGTCTGAATATTACTCGCGGATGGGTTTTTCGCAATATCCTTTGGTTGCTATGCGATTTTTGGTTTAGACATTCAGTGTCCGTCAACAACCGTCACCGTTATTTTGTGTTTTACCTTCACGTTATTGTCAACAATCTATAAGAATTCGTTAACATGCTAGCATCTATCATCAATTTCTATTTTATCAAGGGCATTCAGTATTCACTCCTTTATTCCATACGATGTTCTCCGACCTTTCGGAAAATTGGCGTCTCTACTTTCATAGTTTTCGTATCTGAATGTTTGACGATAAACTTTCGAAGCTCACGTTTAATGTTGGATATTGTTGGGATTGTTGACCGACTCATACATATATTGAACTGCAACAGCAGAGACAGGGACGTTGTGCTTTGAGCATGGCAAACTGATGAGGCGGCCAACTGAAAAGGTTTAAGTGTCATCAATTTCAAGGTCGCATTTCTGACTACAGTCTAAAGTACTCTGTCTCTTTCTTTAGTTACAGTTTCAAAAACTATTTTTACATATACCTGATAGGAATCAGGAATCTTTGCATGCACGGTGGTTTGTTCACTCGTTACATTAGACCTCGATCCAAACTCAACGCCACCCTATTTTGCTATATAGCTTATTGCCCACTATGAATTCTTAAGAGCATTCCATTTTGTTCCTTGATCAACTGCCGCTATTTGTAATCTTTTTGCTACTGCTTGCTTGAGATGGTTGACAACCATCTCTGGGTAAGGTGAATCAGTTTGCCAACTTACTGTACTCCGTCTTTCGTGTATGCCGGTCACAATATTGACAATAAAACGTAGACCAGCACAAGTCTATAAAGGTGCGGTAGAGTTAGAGCATGATATCGATCGAAGTTTGTGCAGTAACCGCGTAGGTCGGCCGTCGGTTCGGTCGACTTGGAACCAGAATGGATGTGACTCTTGAACAAACACCTGTCGATGACACTACATGAGCCTGCTTCCGATAGCTACAGCACTGTGCGTCGTGATGAGCTACCTGGCGATCGACCAGTCGAAAGGTTTGACCATTGTTCCTCTGCTGCTTACTTGACCCGCGACAACGCTTCGGATGCTCACCACTGAGTGCCATCGCCTAATCAATCTCAAGCACGACGCTGCACTGGTGCCGTATCTGCAGTACGTTTCGGCTCATTCACATACGGTCCGGGCAATGGTACGTTTACCCAGAATCTCTCACGGCATACCGGCCATGGTTCACTCCCCGCAGGACTTGGCTCGCATCCTCTGCGCTCATACACCAAGAAGTCACCTCCGTCTCCATGCAGGCATCGCGGCGCCTGGCACTTTCTTCGTGACTGTCCTATCAGACGGCACCGCTGCTCTCAGTGTGGTCAACTGGAGCACAAGGACAACTTCCGTCAATCCCATCACATTGACAGTGGTTGCTCTACCTCAGAGTCACGGTACAACCCCAAGTTCAAGGCGAGGCTTGGATCCAAACCGGTTGGCAGATCCCTGTGTCTGCTGACCACCTTCCAGGTCAACGTTCCTGGTCGACGGAAGTTTGTTTCAGTCATGATAAATAGCTTCCCAGTTCGGTTGTAGTTGGACACTGCGTCGGATATCACAGTCAGTTCGGAGAATCTCTGAAGAACGCTAGGTCAACACCTCAATTCGACGTTTATTAACGTTTTCTACTATGCCTCTGTCTCAAATCTCAAGTTACTCGCGCTGGATTAGCTTGAATAACTTGACCTGAACGATTCTCCAGTTCGAGCAGTCTGCAACTAGATACGGTTCCTTGCCGCGCCACGCGACGCGACAACTGAAATCGTCCAACGGTTCGCGCCAGTGTTTCAGGAAGGTCTAGGGCTCTACTGTCGAGCCTAAGCAATCCCGCATCAATCCCCAGGAGTTCAACCTGTCTTCCTTCCTAAAAGGCCGGTGCCGTACACAGCTTCGGCACTTGTGGACACAGGCCAGACGCCTTGAGGACCAGGGCGTCCTCATTCTTGTGTCCTATTCTTTTCAGGTCGCTCCAGTCGTCGTGGTCAAGAAGGCTAGTGGTTCGATTCGCATCTGTGCCAATTTCTTAACTGGACTCAATCCTGCTTTGAAATCGAACTGCTATCCGCTTCCGATACCAGACGATCTGTACACAAACCTCAATGACGGGACTTGTTTCGCCAAACTGGATCTTACTGACGCTTACCTACAAATCGAGGTCGCTTTAGAGTCCCGTGACGTGGTCGCTGTCAATACCCACCGCAGGATATTTCAATCTACAAGACTGCCGTTTGGTATCAAGATGGCTCCTGCGATTTTCCAACAGGTGATGGATACGCTTCTCACTAGTTTCTCCGGAGCAGCTGCGTACTTGGACGACATCTTGTTTGTAGAACGCATCCCGGACGAGTTACAAAATCGAATTCATGCTATCCTGGAGCGTATCCAGGACTACGGGTTTCGTTTACGATCGGAGAAGTGCTAATTCTTTCTTCAATCCATCAAATATCTGGACTTCATTTTCGATGCAGCCGGCCGTCATCCTGACCCTGAGAACATACGGGCTACTCAACTGATGCCGCCACCAAAGGATGTCCCTTCGCTTCGTTCCTTCCTTGGTTTGATCAGCCACTACGGGGCATTTCGTTATAACCCGACCAGCCGTGCGGAATTATAACACGAGACTCGAGAGGGTACATTGGATTTCTGGCACTCAATGGGTGACCAAAACGCGTGTGACATGTTACCCATAAACATAACCAGTCTGACAAACAACCAATCAGAAAGCAGAAACCTATTGATCCAATTTAACCAGACCACCAACGGCTGGTAAGACAAATAAGCAGGCGTTAGGGCAGAAGTACAGCGACTGCCTGCAACAACGAGAACGCGTCCATAACACATTTCTGTCCTCATTACATAACGTCCGGAACCCTCTAATTCGTTTGCTGGAGCAAGACGCTTCTTGGTACTGGTCTACCGATCGTGAAACCGCGTTCGTTCGGCTGAAATCGATGCTCAGCTCCAACCCGCTCCTGACCCACTATTACCCAAAGCTGACAATCGTCGTGGCAGCCGATGCTTCTAACTATGGTGTTAGCGCCGTCGTTCATATGTTTCCAGACGGATCTGAAAAAAAACCATTGTGTATGTCTCCAGAACACTTACAGGTGCTGAGAGGAATTGCGGTTAAATAGAAAAAGAGGCTCTGGCATTAATGTTCACAGCGAAATAGTTCCACAAGCTGATTTATGGTCTGCCTTTCAGCTTACTTACAGACCACAAGCCACTGCTGTCAATCTTTGGTTCAAAGAACGGCATACTGGTGCATTCCGCCAACCGGCTTCAACTTTGGGCCACCATCTTGCTAGGCTATGACTTTAGGATCCAGTACCGAATGACAGAGGATTTTGGACAAATCGATGTCTTATTCTGCCTCACCAGCTACCACCGACCAGCCAAAAAAGATGCGGTGATCGTCACGGTGCCTATCCAACCAGACACCATCCGACAGTTATCCGACGCCGTCCATGCCCTTCTGGTCACTGCAGCTGACAATTAAGCGGGTCACAGGGGAGGATCAAGTCCTCCGCCAGGCTGTCCAATACGTCCAAGGCCGTTAGCCTAACACGACTGTTACAGTAGATATACAATACTGTGAGTCTTTCTCTTTGGGTGGAGACTGCCTGATGTTTGCAGATCGTGTCGTGTTTCCAGCGAGTCTTCGTCCGTCGGTCCTCCACTAGTTCCACGCGGGTCATCCGGGCACCAGCCGAATAGGGGCGATCGGCCGCAGCTATGTTTACTGGTCTGGTGTGGATTGTCAAATTGAGGAAGTGGTTAGGTATTGTACCAGTTGCCAGCAGGCTGTTCGAAACTCGACCCGCCAAATGTTGGCTCCGTGGGCTCAACCGGCGTGCCCAGGGTCGAGGGTTCTCGTCTCGGTTGACACATTTTCCAAATAGCCTGTGATCGCACCACTGATTTCACCAGCGGCGACTACTACTATATCTGTTCAGTCAACATGACCTCCCCCAAACCATTGTCTGACAATAGTACTCAGTTAACGTCTGGTCAGTTGAGAGAATTCTGTCGACGCAACGCCGCTGAACACATTCGGTCGCCCCCATATCATCTGCAGGCGAAACGCTTCGTCGGCATACTCAAATTAACCCTCCTCAAATCACGTGGAGAGGAGGCGTCTGAAGAAAGCTTACAGCAGTTCCTACTTGTCCGCTGGACGACTCCTAACAAGTTGCTGAGCAGTGGTCAATCTTCTGCCGAAGCCATCGTGAGTCGTAAACTGCGAACCATGCTGACCGCCACGATACCGATGAGGCAGACAGAACGGGAACAATTTTCTTCAGACTAATACGCCCCGCTGACAGTTCCATCACCTGTTTACACTCGCGATTATCGGCCCGGCTAATGAGCAGAAAGTGCGATAACGAGACGCTGGGGCAAGGCGCTTCATAAGATTTCCGTTGCGGGGGACACTTGGATTCGCCATCGCAATCAGCTCCGGTCACACCGTGATGTCAATGAAGAAATCCATGACGACCAGGGAACCATACCGTTTTGCCTACTGCTGAGCCTATTCGAAATTTCCGAAGCGTCAACCTTGCCTCTGTCGGCCGCCAAGACAAGTCCTCCTCGCGGACGTTGGAGCCATCGACAATGTCGACCACGGACTCTTATTCAGGTTGACACGAAGAGGACAAGCTACTGTCAATCTTCGTAGGGGAGGTTTCGAGGAAGTCTCCAATTCTCCGAAAATATGGTTTTGCTTGCGTTGCAAAGGCCTAGCACATTACTGTCTTAAGTAACCTTCACACTTGGCACAACCATGTGCTTCTCCACACTTCACGAGTGTCAATTTTCGCATCCCACTCACACGCTCGTCTTTTAGTTGGGGCATAGCTGTACGGTCTGGACTTTTGTTTGGTCCATTTTTGATCTCTTTTTTATTGATAACAAACCCTCTAAATGTGAACCCGTTTGTGACCATGTTGTCTTCGGACTAAACAACGTAAAAAAGCTCAGTCTGAATGTCACTCTTCTTCCTGTCTTCATGTGTTAGTCTTCAGTGGTTGAGTTGGCTGGGATATTCCGAGTTAATCTTGTACACTTCGCCCGTTGTTCATTACCGTTATTTGCCCTTCCGCTTTCCGTCGTTCCGTTATCCACGGTATCGTTAATCGTTGTTTTATCTGTTATTTTCAGATTGCGCGCACATAAGCCGTAGATCCAGTTACAACAGTTATCTGCCAACTTATACTACTTGTATGGAATATCTGTTGAATGGTTCTTGTGCTCTGTCATGCACGAGATTCGTCTTCTGTTCTAAATGTATAAAAATGCGAAAATTCCCGTATTGACGTATTTAGGTATTTTCCCTGTAAACACTGCTCGTCGGTCTAACTTCGCAATCCACTATCAGCCGATTTGGTCATTATCACCTATGGGTAAGGAACATCTTCAACATCACTATCTGTGGTACCAGTCTGTTCACCGTGTGCTCGAGACGCTCAGTCGTGCTCGCCGGTCTGTTGGGTTCACTTTCGAGTATGGGGTCGAAAACCGAATCTACTTAAATGTTCACCTTCATATGTGATGCATGGTTCCATCAATCTCTTATGTGATATCTCTAGTTAGATCTGATTCCAGTCTTCTTTGTTTCTTTTTAAACATGAGTGACAAACTAGCAGAAATAAGTCTGTGATTTACGACTGTTTGAACTAGTTGTTGGGTCATACTGTGACCTCATTATCACCACCACCTTCGATTCACGTCTATCCATTCACCGTTTCAGCATACTTTATCGATCGGGATTGGATTTTATCAGGCCACCCGTGTAATTGTTTTCGCATATACTTGTGTTCAGATTAGGTCACCGTACTTCCGGCTGATAGCACATGTTGATATCACCATTATTTTGCTTAATGACTAGGTTCTGTAATGGATTAAATCTATTTTTAGTAAGTATTTTCGAACGACCAACGTCACATGCATTAAAACACAAATGTAGTATTCGGAATAAAACACTTCGATTTGGACTTGAAATTATATGGTACGTAATAGAGGGGGGATTGCAATTTGACGATGGTATGCAGTTGCCTTTGGTGATATGAAGATTAGCCTTTTTCATCGGTTCGATGATTAATCAAACTGTGAACAACGAACGTAATGTATAGTGTATGTTTGTGAGGATCCGACTACTATTTGAAACCGGTTTTCATATACCTTGTTAGGAATTGATTGTGTTTTGGCTTGGTTTGTTGATAAATCAGTTCAGTTTTTCTCACACTATGCCAGGCAGTGTTCATGGTCGTCGGTTTCCATCCCGGGATTAGCCTCTCTCAATGACCTACACACATACGTCAACAAAAGAGGTTTCACACACGCTCTTCGTATCCAATGAAACACGGAAGGAGAAATACCAGTGAGGCATGTGAATGGAGACCTTCGTAATCTAATAAACTAGTATTGATTAATCAGCTAACAGACTAGTGTGATCGTGAAGCTGTTATATCTTAGAAACAAAAGCAGTTCGGCTGTGCAATGATAAGCTCTACCTCAGAAAGAGAGTGTGTGTCCAAGACACGAAAGGTGTAAACACGATAGTTGATTTGAGTGCATATTTCACACAGGCTGTGAAAGAAAATTGACTGAGAGATGAAGTAAGGTTTATCATACAGTGCAAGAGCAAATGTGGAGAACAGAAAAGATAGCAGAACACCACGACCGTCCAACGGTGGAACAGCTGTCATGTGGTTGCAGATATTCTCAATTAATTTGTCGATTTTGGAACGCGAAATGTCGTAATTGTGGTAAAACTGACCACATTCAATCTGTTTGTCACAGTTCAAAATCGTCTTTTACACAATCCACTTTTGGCGATGAAAAGTTGAGTTGCCATTTTCATTCGATTTTTCCTGCTTTTATTTCCGTTGATTTACCAGTCATTAAACGAACACACCTAGTTAATAATTCTATTGACTGTCCATTCATTGGGGACACTGGTAGCGTTGACTCGTTTATCCATCTTGATTTCATAAATTCTTCGAAGAAAATAACTACAGAACAGTCTGAAGCTTCTGTCAAAGATTCCACTGGACACACTAACAATTCTTGATTGTTGTCAGCTCACACTTTCTGATTCTCAGTCCAGTGTTAACAATTTCCACCCTTTGGTTATTGATCGTGGGTCATCGATAGTTCGTTTGAAAAGTATAGAAATTCTGAACATTTCTTTTTCATTGTTTTCCGATACACATAAATCAAGAATGCACAATCTACTTCCTTAGTGTTCGAAAGCTTTTGTTGGTATGCGTGTAATGGGGACGGGCAACCGCACCACACCACTCATACCACTACTGTCCAGTAACGAGGCAAGAGAGTGGATGTTGATATTGAAATAACCGCGGGAAAAATATAAGATGAAACAATGAAATGCTGTTTGGCCTGAAATGGTTTTCGGTACATACACGAATTGAGCATTGGCAATCGCGACAATCAAGATGTTCTGGGATCAGTGCTGTATGCAATTGAGTGGATGTCTCTGTTGTGTTGAGATGCACAACCTATGTATTCGCTTTCATAATAAACGACCGTCGCCCCATCTGCGTTCTTGAATCACAATGTGCGCGTTAAATCAAATTCACCCGAAGCCAAACTGATTTTTATGAGGCAACGAACCACACCTTTTGGGTCATGTGAGCAAGTCGGAAAATCAGCCAATCACCTTGTGGGAATGGGATATCAACGCCTCTACAATCTTCGACTTGGTCCGCACCTTTTGTAACTCTGCATAAACGGGAACGTAAAACGCCTCAAATCTACCGTGGTTATTGTATCATGCTCAGCAAATTCCTGCTGTCTCAGACATAAACGGCGCAGAACTTAAAACAGTCTTGACTCTCACTTAAAATGTGGCGGGTGTGGTGAGTGTCACCAAACCTATTTCCCATTACTTTTGTCTCATCACATGGTTGAGGATAGTATGTACAATTACGCTCGAGAAATATATATATATATCTGAATTGCTCAGCGTAGTGTTATTATTATTGCATCAGAACTAGCTCCCAGCTTGAGCTAACTCGATTACTCAATTTCTGTTTTACTGGAGTCATCATACTTATGTACAAACCTAACCTACGATTTCCTTTGGTGTTCTTTCACTTCCGATTTTTAAAATGTTCAGTATCGCTTCACTGTGGTCCTCTGGTTTAGGGCCAAAGGTCATTCAGTCTTTTTCACCATGATATCTGGGAGCGGTACCTCTTCCTTGAAAAGCATTCTATACTTTCATTGCATCATGATCACTAGGACTCACGGGCGACGGTCCGAATGGTTGCAACTGAGGTTGCTGGAACATCAAACACTGTCACAGCGATACAGTGCCTCTGTTGTGTTTGAAAGCTTCCAGAATTTCGTAGTCGAGTGCGCTACAGTCAATACAATTCATCAAAGCCCGGAAAGTATGCAAGTAAACGCTTTGACAAAAGTGGCTCGATCTAAACTGATGTTGTAACAATTTCTGAGAAAAGTGAAACATGAACCTCAACTGAAATGATTGCAATGGA
The DNA here is from genome assembly GCA_013368495.1 of Paragonimus heterotremus. NCBI lineage: Eukaryota > Metazoa > Platyhelminthes > Trematoda > Plagiorchiida > Troglotrematidae > Paragonimus > Paragonimus heterotremus. The sequence goes on from LUCH01001733.1 coordinate 86,289, forward strand.
TCAGAATAGTCCTTTTCGATCTTGGAAAACATGAAAAAACTGTCAGTTTGTTCAGACTTTCAAGGGAACCGTGACATGACAGCGGGTAGAACCAGAAACGCAGTTATCAAAGGCCTCTCAGAACTGTATGTGAAGGAGAGAAGAAACAGAAATAGAAACGAAAGCTCAGGAAGTGGATCTGTTAAAAATACTCGGTATTTTTTCGTTTGTTTTCAACAAAACAGTTCTTAGGATGACGAAGTGGTCAGGTTCTGAAAAAGAAAATAGTTGTATGATACAAAGATGTATATTGACGAAGTTTAAAAAACCTTGGCAAAATGTTCAAGTCTTGGCAACAGGTGAGATGGTAAGGTCTAAAATCGCTGAATGACTGACAATGGAACCAGATGATATGTCGGTGAGAAAAGAACCGTTGTAGGCAACAGGTAAAAGTGTAATAGTCCGTATCAAGGACTCTGTATTTTGCTTTCATGAAAACTGTAAGGAAAATGTCAAAAAATGCGTTTCGTTGATGAATACTTTGTAAACTTAAGCCCTTTTTAAACTGTTCATGTATTCACACGGTTTGGATTCCAAAATAATTGGGCAATATGTGATTTGTTGAAAATCAGACAGCGAATCCCCAAAGTTTAGATTCACGGAAAAAGCATTATGTAAAATTTATCCACACTGATATAAATATTTATAGTGGGTTAACGGGTACAAAAATCTTCCAGGAACGACTGATGAACAGGTCGATCATGGATGCCCTCCTATAAACCGTTTGGACCCGGTAATCACTCACGTTTATCTGCCTGAACCGAGTAGTTAGCTTAAATGTAATTCATCTATTACCAGAATACAGAGTGTAGCAATTTTTCAGCTCACCAAACAAACTAGATACCAGTTATCTTACCGATTTCGCGGAATGTCACCATATCGCATCATTACGTTACCTAAGATGTACTTTTGTGTGAATCTGTATTGCGTAAGGTAGATAAGGTAGATACTCCAATTCGAGCAGAATGTTCCACTTCGCTACAGTCAGCGTTTATTCTCAGACCATTATGAAGTAAATAAGGTTTCGCCTGTGTTGCTTCTTCGTTAATGGTTACCGTCTGGTTGTGACTACTTCTCAACAGTAGCAAGTGACTCAAGTTTCGCCCTTGGTAGTAGTCGTTAGTAGTGCATATCGTTGCCGCTGCCAGCACTAGAACTGCTGCCACGCATTCATAAGGCAACCATGTTGATCACTCAGCTACTGACCTCATATTGGGCACGGCTGAGTGATCATAAGCAAACGTTCAGCCCAGTTTTCTTTTGAGTAGTGCTCAAGTTGTCCGATCGCACCGAAAGAAGATACATTAACCATTCCGTTAGCTCCAATCGATGATCCCACGACTAGGACATCTCTCCAAGTTTCAAATATTTCAAATACTAATGAGTAGTAGGGAATTTTGGTTTTGTAGAGATTGAACATCGCTAACAACTGATCGCAGATTGGTAGTCTGTTGATACTGTGATCAAACATGAAAGGTTCACATTGAGATTTGATTTTGTGTTATCAGCAAGTGACATATTACCTAACAAGCGGTTTGTCGACGAAGTGATCGGTAGTTTTATAGTTTTGTCCTCGATCCTAAATACTGGGAGATAAGGAAATACTAATGAGTAGTTCCTTATTACCTTCCAGACAAATATGATAAGCAATAAACTACCATGAAAGTTTATTGTAAAATGACTGTTAAAAAAGGCTGTTAGTCAGTGTTACAATTTTACCATCCCAGTTCCACATGCGTAGGACACAAATGTTTACCTAATCGAAGCAGTGCGTACACATATGTTCTGTAACTATGACCCACGTTGGAAGGGTAGGCTGATTATACGGACTGACATAATTCAGTCTAGCATTGTGTACACTTAAATCCACATGATCAACGAAGTTTATACATACACCTTTGCGTTCTGTCGATATAAACACAGGAAGCAGGTCACATCACTACACATTTCAGATCCGTTTGGACGATGCATCCAAACAAACTGGACAAACACATATAGTGTCCAGTGATATAAACCAACGCCATTTTGATCCTACCCAGCTATACACGAACGCAAAACGATGCAACCGAACTGGGTATTCATTCTAGGCTATTACTGCCTTGTTTTTGGTCTACTCTCAAACGCGTTGCCTAAATCCGATCAGGGTCAAACTCAAGACGATCAGGAGATTAAAGACTTGATCTCCGAAGACTTGTGGAAACGTCCAACGGAGAAACCTTCAAAAGGAGAATCAACACGATCACCAATCCCGGTTACATCCTCATGGGATCAGGAAGACGACTCTGGTGCATACGGTGACACAGGGTTTCCCTGTGGCGGTGGTGCCGTCTTCTACTTTGACAGTTCTGATGGGCCAATGCCGGAAAATGATGATGCACCGGACGAATTTTTGGATGACTTCGAATCCGTATGGAATGAAGATTGGGCAAATGATCGTCCACACAGGCCCCACAGGCCTGGAAGAGGCCGCGGACCAAGACCGTCGCCTTGGCATCAAATATTCCACGGTGATGTGTGATTTTCGGCTTATTATTGTACCGACAAGTTGTGACTTGTAGTGATTTTGAGGTGTGATGACACATTTAACAGAATTTGATTGATATCCTCAATATTGACATACAATTTTATGCACCACATCCTACCTTGCAGTTTTCTCAGGAAATTCTGGAGAGGTCCCTCCCTAAGACCTGAGGATAATTAATGTGCTTTTGAGGATCTTTAGTAGAACTCGCTAGTTATCACTGTTTTATCATCGACAGTCTATCCAGTAAGTTTCTTCTCTTCATCGGTTGTCAAATAGGCTACAATACTGAATACATGCACATAATAAAGTGACGCCTTATGTTGACCTTCGGAAGGATGTTTTTTCGTCAGTTAACTGTTATGTGTACCATAAAATAAAAGGAGACTAGTGATGGTAAATTAACAGAGCCTTCGAAGGTTCTGCTGACATTGAAACATGACCGGTAATGGAAACTCGCGCTTCATATTCTTTTTTTTTCACGTAACCAGTTGATTCATAGCAATTTTCTCCCAAAGGTTCTCTTGTAGCTGTTGAATGTATCATCCTAACAGTCTGATGTGTATTCATGCGATAACCAGACAAGTGGGATATGTGGTGTCCGTAGGTAGAACACACACAATGATGGTGGTGCAGAACTGAATGGTTTTTCGATGCAGTTGTAGACTTCGGTTGTACATCAAACAATACTGCGAACAAGGAAGATTAATCCTAACAATGTCTTATAGATTTCATGACAGACTGCAAGTCAGTAGATATCATATTAGTTTGATGCTGGAAATATGTGACTGAAAAGAAGAACTGAGCGAACAAAAGCTGGTGACAAGAGAGACAGTCAGTAAATTCCATAATATAATAATAAAAAGGGCTTAGCATGACAGATTTAGAGTAAAAACTTCGTACATATAACTAGGTTACCATAGGATATAGTCCCAACGGGATGCAAGTGACTTCGACAACTCTGCACACACATAATCCCTTTTTACCAATTCTTCATTGTCATACCATGCGAAGATACCAGGGCATCCGGAACACTGACACGAACTAATTATGAGCCTACAAAAGCAAATGCTTGTGATTATTAACGCCTCGACAAAACTCAGATTGTCAGTGTGATGAGGAAAACAATGTTGAGTTCCAAGAAAATACCCGGTTTACAAGTTAGAAGAACGTGTAGCGAACAAGCTTGTTTTCGGTGACTTATCAACAGGCTAAATACAACACATTTATGTGGGTTAATCATGTGAGAAAATATACAGTAATGAATCGAACGGATTGTTATCAATTCCAGAAAGTTCACGTCGATTGTACAAATTATTGATGGCTGTTACGATAGCAGTCATGGTTACGTAATCTGTTCGGTCCGAACGCGGACATCTGGCCATGGAAGATTCAGTGTTTTGATGAAGCGTTTTTGAATACATAGTGGGAGGGAGAGTCAGCGGATAGCTATCGCTTCAGCGATTGCCAACAGGCGCTCTTTGACGCGATAGATAGGACGGAATGATTTATTGGGATCGATTGAAGGGTTGTGTTCCATTAGGTGCACAACGATAGGAGACGAGCAAGATTTGGCCAAGCCCCGAGTTAGCCACACCGGATGATGCTCCCGAATGCGTTCAGACAATCGCCGTGTCGTGCAGCCTACATAGCTCGTTCTACAGGAACAAACCAATTGGTATACACAATAAGAGGCAGCATGAACAGGCAATGTATCTTTCAAATGAAGGCGCAAAATCGGTGTGGAATTAAACTGAACACGCAGTTTTGCTGCAAAATAGGTCTTGCTTAGGGATACGCTAAGTTTGTTGCTTATATTATCTGAAGCATTATCGCGCTTAAAAGGTAATGAAATATAAACAGACTTTTTCTCTACAGTGTGCTGATTTTTTAACTTTGTACTTTGAATACGAATTGTCTTTCTTCCTCTAGAGTGTTACCAGAGCATATTTTATTAGCCCTGCCGATCATACATCGGATAAGGTTAATTTTCTACCTTAATTGTACAAAACTATACAAGTTCGTATATTGTCCGGTCCACGTTAACTTACGGTGTACTTTCCTTTGTATCGTCCTATCTGAGCGACGGGATAGGAAGACGTCTAAGAACGAAATACCTTCGGGTGACTCAGGCTCCATAGTGAAATGGATATTCTTATGGGTTGAGTTGAACCATTCCAGTATTTCTTTGGGGCTTATTGCTTCATCAGCTACGCAAATAATATCATCTACATATCGTTTATACAGAGTGAACGAGTTAATTGTGGTCGCTAGCACACCACTTTCAACCTTTGCCATAAAGATATCAGCTAGTAATGGTCCTAATGGTGACCCCATTGCTACCCCGTCCTTTTGTCGATACAGCCTACCGAAAAATTGGAACTGAACATTGTAGGTACAACGGTATAACAATCTTTTCAATTCTTCTCCTGGTAATCCCACGTTCATGGAGTTGTTCTCAACATAATCGCCTTGAAACTCAATCGTGTCCCTGAGCGAGATATCAGTGAATAGGGATATTACATCTAGTGAGAATATTCTTTTTCCCGATACGCTTAGCTTCTTCAAGGTCTCAACGAATTCGGAAGTGTCACTCAAATTGTGGACCGCTATCTGTCTCCTTATAGGCTCCAACATCCCAGCTAACAATTTCGCAGGTGCATTATATGGGGAATTACTCATGTCTAAGGTCGGTCGTAAGGGTATTCCACTTTTGTTAACCTTAGCCAAACCGTAAGGTCTAGAGATAACAGTACCCACTGGTCTGACTCTCGAAAACGTACGTGCATCGATAAGTCCCTTCTGTTTCAAACATCGCAATGATGCCTCAGATAATATAAGCAACAAACTTAGCGTATCCCTAAGCAAAACCTATTTTGCAGCAAAACTGCGTGTTCAGTTTAATTCCACACCGATTTTGCGCCTTCATTTGAAAGATACATTGCCTGTTCATGCTGCCTCTTATTGTGTATACCATATATATATATATATATATATATATATATCACACATAACATCAAATCTCGGAATTTAAACAACCTTATTTGTGGACATAAAGGTTCAAGTTGTACAAGCGTCAGTGTTTAAGCTCTTATGTTTATGAAGCATTACAGCAATTGTGCATTGTGTTCCGTTTAGCCGTTCAAACTCTAGGACTGATGGAAACTAACGCAGTGGGTACACACCGCTGAGATGATCAATGTTCAACAGTGCAGTCGGAAACAACCAACACAGGCGGACGAAATAGGTTATCATCATTTGTAACTATTCCTTAAGCTATTCAGGTGGTTGGCTGACTGGCAGTCACACGGAAACCAGTGGATCTTTGGTACGAGTGAATGCTAATCAGTTACAGAACCTGGACAAAATCCAGAAAACCTGACTGAACTATTTCAGGTTGAATGCTGTTAGGAGGCGCATCTCCTAAGGAAACAGCCGGGACTCATCACACCACATCGATCGGCCACCCCGGCTCGGATGGTATGGTCGTAGGTGGTGGTATGGTTCCATTCAGCCAATCAGATTGCAGATGTGCGGTCGAAAGCCTGTGCCCCATCTGGACTGTGTTTGCTCGCCGTGCTTTCTGATCTCCCTGTAATGTGATTTGTTCTGACACTGACTGCCATGTGACTGCTTTATTTGAATCGCTCTGTCTGTCGGCCATGTACGTTAATCGTTTCGTCTTATAAATTTAGAGCCTCTGTGGCTTAATTTTGTCTCGCTCTTCCAGTAAACGGTGTTGACGAGCCTCCCCTCATTTCTCGGTTTTGGGTCAAGCGAGTGAGCGCGTAACCAAGACAGCGATCCAATAAATACATCCTTCGTTAACTTTATTGCCCGACGAAGCGAGAAACATAACAGATCCAACGAGCCTGAGTTTACTCAACTTAAATTCACTATTACACATTACTCCATATAACGTTTTAACGTTAAGCGCGTGATTAGTGTAACGCTGTCACTAGAGTTCATCAATAATACGCATTCTTTCTGTAACCGAGGTTGAACACCCTGATCCTCGTGTTTCCGAGAAAAGTGCGCTGACCGGTATACTACTGACATCGTACCAGGTACAACAGGTTAATCATTTTCAAAGACTTCGCTATACGCGACTAGGTTTCAGGCTGAGTGAACCTCTCAAAAATAAACACAACAGCTACTTTGTTGGTTTAAGTGGATATCTGGACATACAAAACTTCTCAGTAAAGCCGATACCTCCGACTTAGGTAAGTGATGTTTGGTTACTAATGTGTACTGGAGGGCTCTAAGTGACAGGTTTATAGACATCTCCACGTCATCACAGCTATTGTGTTCGGCTAACTCTTTTGTTTCAATTTAACTAAACCAATGTAATCCACGCATAAGAAAAAGTACTGTCGCGTTTATGTGAGCGTCTCATTTTGAAGCAAACGCACTTCCAATTATTTATTGGTTGTATTCAGGTCTCTTTATGCCTTTCTAAGTTGAGTATGACAAACGTTTTTCAGTAACTATTGCGGTAACATGAACTGTCCTTGCGAGACAAACCGAAAATGGAGATGGAAAATGGGATGGAACAAATCAGTGCTTTTTCTCATTCGTTTTCCATCAGTCAACAGAAAACAGTCTTGATATCCATTTACATAGTATTATTCAGAGCATGGGCTTGTTGTACAAATTTACTTGAACGAACAGCGTTCATTTAGGAGTTCGTTCTTTCTACTCATACACAGGAAAATCGAAGATTCAATTCGTGAAGCTCGACTAAAACCAGTCGATTCGTTTAGTGTGCTTTTAAGTTTAGTCGGCCAGGCGTTAGATCAATAAACATGGGGTATTGTGTGAGATGTCAGATTTTCTAGTGTTCCAGAAATGATTGGTTTGACATGGCTTGCTAAGCAGCGACAGCATCAAGTGACCAACTAGTAAAAACACAGAACGAGTCGATTTGAATTTTCGAGTTTGGCGAGAATCTTCTAGTTTGGTTTTTGTCTTGTACAAATATACAAATTGAATCCATCATGGGAACAAATCAGTAAGCTACTCAATCAAGCATGGGAATGTGTACATTGTACTAAACTGTGGATTGACGCGTGCTACATTCTGATGGTAGATCGAAACTAAAAACTGTCGCACAAGTGAAATCAAAAATTATACCTTATATATTCCAAATGATGGATTTTCATATTTTCACACACACTTAGTAAATGAAGAAAAACCTGATCATTACTCACAAGCGAAAGTGGTTGAGTGTTCACTTATGATAATTCGGTCGTGCCTAATGTGAGGTCAATGGCGCGGTGGTAAACACGGTTGCCTCATGAACAGCGTGGCCGGGGTTCTAGTCCAGGCAGTGGCAAGGATATGGACTACTGACGATTTGCTCTAATGAGAGCGAAACTTGAGTCTAGTGTTTCTCTTCGGAAGCGGCCGACTGGAAAGTTTGTGGGAATTCGATAGCTGCGATCTATTGTAGGTGATGTTCAACTTGAAATGAAGGACAATTAGAATCGCTAATTCGGTATGCAGCAAGAGTGTTAATAACGAAACTCGCGGGCAATTTGTTGAAAGTGTATGATCACGAGCAGTTGAAAAGAACTGCTGTTATTCTCACGCCTGATTAAAGGACACAAAGATTGGGATTATTTGGACGTGGAACTAATTAACTAGCAACTAATGAGTAACACTCAGTGCGAACAGTTTAAAGCCTTACCGGAATCTAGTCGAAGATGTGGATCAAGATGTGGACAGATTCAAATTAACCCAGTGCGTTGTGTCAAGTATAACTTTTACCGAAAAATATTTGCACTTAATAAAATGATGGAAATCCATAAAATGAACCAATTGTTCGCAGTAAGTTTACCACAACAGGACAGACGATTTGAAGACCTAGCAGATACGTCAGCTCTTTCAACGACAAACCCAGGAGGTAATAAGCGTCTAACAGAACGGGTCAAATGCATTGGGCAACTGACCGGGTAATTAATATTGAATGATGGAATTAATATGCCGATCATTCATACGGATTTAAAACTTTATGAACTGAGGACCTCAGCACTGTTCAAAGCATTCCAAGGTCAGCTGTTTACTGTTCGTACGAATTGATAGATAATCACCAGAGAACTCTTTTATGTCAACTACCTTCAAAAAGTGGAAAATACTTATTGATGCACTTGAGTGTATTGAAAGATAGACTATGAGAATGTGGCCAGTGGGACGGTTTGGACAAACTGTCCTATCTGACGGACGAAGAAAGTTGAGTAGTTTGTTTTAGGTCTGTCGTGAGATTATTCGCACATGCTATTGGAAACAGCTTAAATGCGGTTAACAGGATGATACGAGGCCATAATGTTGGCAGCTAATGAAGGCGTCACGACAAATTGAAACACGTTACTACTGACAAAAGTTAACTTCTTAGAAGTTGATAGTAAACTGTTGTTTACTGTATGTTCTACTGTTCGTCAGCGCGCACACAGAATCCTCAAAGAATGAACAAGCTTTTCAATATCTTACAGATAATTTTGTTACATTACATTAGTGTTGTTCTGTGTCTAGCCAAATGAAGTTATCATAGTTGAAAGTTGTCTGAAACCCGGCTATTGCTGATATGTTGATGAAGGTGCTCGCAAAAAAGTGGCCACATCAAAATTACAGGTCGAAATGACTCAGGTTTTCTCTAAGGTGCTAGTGAAAAGTACTTCCTCTGGTTCAATTCAGAATCCCAGTAATACGTCACAACATGCTTTTGGCAGTGAATCATGAAAGGTGGCTCTATGTTATTACATTCCAGGCTAATTCAACACCTCTGTGGATTTGTAGCACTTCTGTATATCTAGCAGGTGAGTGTGTCCAGGAGTGTCTTGGCTGGAATTAGTTTAAAATTGTAGGTTGATGAACTTAACGCTTGTTGCGCAAAGGAGTCACAGATGTCTAGGTTGGAACACGATCACCGCGTTGTTGAAGGATGATGTCACAAAGAGACTGGACACTGTCACAAGGACACTGGACCTTGACGTAGTGTGACGGTTTGTGCATCTCGATGACCAATTGGGCTAGACTGGACGGTGTGGCCACCACACCGACAGAGTCACTCATACCTTGCAGGCCAATAGGTAGAGGTCTGACAAACCAGTCTCCTGGTCATCGAAGTTAGGGGTTTGGAAGAAGTTTGGCATCTTTTTCCGAAAAATGTACCACTTCCAGTAAACCACCATCCAGCTGCTGCCTTGCGGTACAGGCTTTTGAGCCAAAGGCTTTGCTTGAGAACCCTAGTCATTCTCCTGTCTAGGTCTGGGCGCCCTGGCAGTATCTCAGCGTACACACAACCATGAATAATCACAACATAAGTAATTCCATACATTATCGGCCGTCTCGCAGTATAAACCGGGTCGCCCTATCTGCTGCATACAGCAGGGTGGATAGGCGAAAACATGCTACTGCTGACTCCTCCCGCACTGACCTATCAAATTGGGCTCTCAGGCCTCTTCGGACCCCCAAACCTGATTATTACTCTGCAGGTCCCATAACAGATGTAGCTAACCATAGTAACATTGAGCCGGTGAGTCCCGTCTCTTGCCATTCAGCTTCAGGCCTCTCTCGCCCCTTGCTCAGATCTATAATGCTAATTAATATAGGTGCTTTCAAAGTTCGCACGACAAAACAGTAAGGTCAACAGGCCGCTCTAACACGAACGTTAAACTCATTGCATGTCGATGTCT
>LUCH01001733.1:96642-121351 GCA_013368495.1 Paragonimus heterotremus
CCAGAATGCGAATTAATATAGGTGCTTTCAGTGTTCGTGCACTAAAACAAATAGGTCAACAGGCCGCTCTTGCACGAACGTTAGACGCATCACATGTCAATATCTGTTGTATCTCAGAGACTAGAATACAAGACAGTAGTCAACGTATGGAACTAACAGCACCCGCATTGTCTACCCGATACTGGTTATACACTTCGGGTGACTCCACAGCCGCCGTTACAGGTCAGGCTGGAGTAGGTATAGTCCTCAGCACGACGGCTGCAGCCTCATTGATAGATTGGATCCCTGTTAACTGTAGACTGTGCGGTCCGTCTGGCAGGTTCAATTAAGACCAACTCTATACGCAAGACTTTCAGCAATTTATTGACTCTCTGTCTGTACTGACGTGGGCGTCATGGACATTTTATTCGCATGTGCCCCCTCTATACCGTTCGACACGTGGCTCTGATATAGCCGTTCTGGTGGCAGATATGAATGCCCAGGCGGGTCGCCTTAGTGAGGTCGAATCTCGTTTGGGTGTCAGGTTTAGGATAGCGTCACATCGGTCAGATAATGGCGGGCGATTGTTGTGGCTGTGCGCTAAGCATAAGCTATTTTTAACCAGCACTAGTTTTAGGCATCGTGCACGTCGATGTTATACTTGGCGCCCTCCTTCTCCGAATCAGCACTGGTCTCAGATAGACCACATAGCTGTTAGTTATAGGTGGCGTGGTTCCATTCAGGATTGTCGTCCTTATTGGAGAACATACTTGGATTCAGATAATGCGTTGATGCGCTGTCGTTTTATTCTCACATTTTTTGGACAACGATCCAACCGACAGCAACAATTAGCTGTTGAGAAACTGGCTTCATCATCGGTAAAGCATAAGTACCAAACCAGCTTACCAGTTCTCACTCCGAAGATCCTAACAGCTGCTGGACTCAAATCTCAGAAGCCATTCGGAAAGCAGGTAGTGTAACATGCGAAACAGGGGTACATGTGTTAAACAAACATTGAATCTCCGAGAAACCTCTGGAGATGATGGAAGCCAGGTGGAAGGTTCTTCCTGGTAGTTTACATAACAAATCTAGGAGAGATCCGTAGGAAATTGAAAGGTAGTCTAAAGTCTGATCATGAGATTTGGTTAGTGGAAAAAGTTAAGGAAATGGAAACCGCCTTTGCTTCAGAAAACACCGACAAACACTAAGATGATCCGTGCCACTGGTTCCAGGTAACCGTCCGTCAGTGAAGCGAGGCAGGTCGCACATTGATTTATAAGTCCAGAAGGTTAGAGTGTTGGGCGGAACACTTTGAGAGTCACTTTAGCTGGCCTCCTGCTTCTGTTGTGGATAGCGGAGACCATCCCTCCGTGTTGGGATCACGCGGTAATAGTTCCTATATTCGAAAAGAGTATCAGGATCCCTTGGGTAAACCATAGGGGAATTAGTTTGAACCCAGTCATTTCAACGGTTCTGGCATCCATTATACTTCGTCGACTCACTACAGTTCGGGAGGTAAACGTTAGGGAAGAACAAGCAGGGTTTCGTTCTGCGCGGGAATGTATGGATCACATTTTTACCCTTTTTCGAATTCTGGATCAGCGTGATGTGTACCGCCGGCCAACAGTGGCCGTATTTCTCGAATATAGAGGTGCGTTCGCTTCGGTGGATCGATCCACTTTTAGAGTCGTCTATACGCACAGGAGTACCGACTAAGTATATGAACATACTGTCAACGTTTTAGTACTATACTTCAGCTCAGGTTATCGTTCACGGTGAGTTGTCTCACAGTTTCAGCACCATGAGCGGCATACGTCAAGGCTGTCCGTTTTCACCATTTTTGTTCAATTTCGTCATACACGAAGTAATGTAGGATTGTCTGCGACACACGAGATTCCGGCGTAGACCTCCTACTTGGTGGAAGACTGACTGATCTTGATTATGCCGACGACATGTTGTTGCTGTTTGACAACCTTCAAGCGATACAAACGCTATTTAACGTTCTGCTAAGTACTTCGGAATGCGCTTTACTGCCTCAAAATGCAAAGTGCTTCTGCGAGATTGCTGTGATTACGTAAGCTTCATGTTATATAATGAAGCCATGAAGGTTGTTGACCGGTTTGTATATCTGGGAAGCTGCATCATCGGTGGTGGCGGTGGTGTTGGGAACGAAATAGAGATGCGTAGTTCCAAGGCTAGGGCGGTGTTTACTACTCTGAGGCACATATGGCTACAGAGAGATATCTCTCTGAGGCTTAAAGGTCGCGTATATCAGACAACAGTGAGGGCTGTATTACTTTAGAGCAGGGAAACCTGGTCGCTCCAGGGTAGAGGACGTGAACCGTCTTCAGGTATTTGACCATCGATGTCCGCGTTCAATCGCTCGTATCGAGTGGCACCAGCGAGTAAGCAACGGGGAGGTTAGGAAGCGGGTGTTTGGCATTGATTGTCAAACGAGTTCTTTTGTCCAGTCATTACATTCGCACAGACTTAGATGGTTAGGTCATGTATTAAGGATGCCAGCTAATCGTTTGCCACATCGAGCACTGTTTGCCGACGCTGCGACCGATTGGCGTAAGATGCGAGGTGGACAGATGATGACCTGGCGTAGACAAATGAAGTCATTCAGGAAGGTGTTGGCTACTGTAGGTCGGGTTCCTCTTCCAGGCTGGGACCCTCGCGATTCGCAGAGTCAGTGCTTGAAAGGTTAGGTGAGATGGCAGCTAACCGAGCTCAGTGGCGTGAATGTTGCTGTTGTTTGGCTGAGTTGTCTGTGAAGTGAGTGCACTCGATGACGTGTGTCAGTGAAATCCGTGAGGAAGCTGTCTTGCTGATGACGCCATACTTTCACTTACAGCTCGGTTGTTTGTTTGCAAGGTGTAGGCGCCTTGATGTTGTATGTTTGAATATGGACGTATTTATTTTTAGTAGTTAGGTTCATTCCCCTCCCCTTCTCTTTTTACTTTCTTCTTATAAGGGTTTTTTCTTTCTTTTTTTCCTTCGTGGTTGCGTGGCAGTTAAGCATCAATGTGACCCACTGATGTATTTCTGTCTATGATGATGATGATGAAGGATGATGTTCCCCGACACATGTAACGTGACAGCTAGCTTTAACAAACTTCTGCAAGTATTTACTCAATAGTGGTATCATTAATCATCTAGTATAATTCATGCGCTTATTCTGGTCAGTACAATTACACTGAAAATACCTCGTTGATTGCATCTCACTTGTCATCTTCCCAGATCATACACTGCCACTTAGAAAGTTGTACCAATGATATATCTGACTTAAACCTCCTATCAGCACCACTGATGTATGTATGAAATATGACTCTTCACCTACATTAACTCAGTGCTGAATTTGTAATCAGTCGGTCTTATTAATGGTGGACAACCAGCTCTATCTCTTTAAGTAGCATCAGCAGTACACACGTCGATGTCATCAAACCCCTACCAATAAGCAAGTGTCAGCTTGAAAGTCCAGACAATTGTTCTGAGAACCACAGGATCATGGACAATGGGGTTGTCAATGTGTTAATTATTTTCCTTAGGCGTTGTATTCACTTTTTTCAGACAGTTCTGAACCGCGATGGGGGCCACTAGTTCGCAGACAAACTGTAAAATGACTTATCGATTTCAGTGTATGAGACAAGGAGCTGCGACAGCTAACGAAATTAACGCTGACTGTTCTGATGATTAGAGGACCTGCACATTTTCCTTCGTCGGTCAGTTTTGCGACATTTTCCGTTAGCTCAGTTGGACCAAACGGGCGTCAAACAACTTTTCAATGTTGCGATTTGTCACTTTTAAATTGGTAAAATAAAATAAACCAACACTCGGAAGTGCAATGTAACAGAATTTGTTACAATCATTTGACAGTGTTTTTACGGCGTACTTATGAGTAAACTACGTTTAACACTTGAGCCTAAGAGTTATCATGTGCACCTATCCGACTTTGAGTGTACTCACTTTTAGTTCAACCGGTGCTTCCTTCTGATCGGAACACTAGTGACTTATTAGTTAATGCAAGTTTGCCCGTTCAGTTGTTCAGAGTTGATGGATAAGTTTTATCAGTATAATTGTCATTTGTCCTAATACTAAAACAGCTATAAATATTGAACAAAGAGCACCAGATCCTGAAACCATAAACCGAAGGTAAAGCACAACATGTTACTGAAGCATAACAGCCTCAGAATACTCGAAAACGTTCTCTGTGCAAACGAAAAGAGAAACAAAATTCGAACTGTGATCGTTTTAGAAGTGGTTGCAATGCGAACTTTGAATTGGTATGAATCTGCAAGTGGATAGGCGTCAAAGTTTTCAGTGGATAGCTTTAGTGACACACCCTGCCCTTTCTGTTCGGCGTAAGGTGTCACTGTTGGACATTCTGTCCCTCATCTGGTGGATTCGATGTATATAATTGTTTCATTAAAACAAAAAACAATATGTGCTGCGATACGTCACCATATAATACCAGTACGAATATCAACACCTGATACAGATTTACATCCGCACACAAGAACTATCGTTTTCAGCTGAACACTTGAACCACTGCGCCCTGTGAATTTCTCAAACTCACGATTAGCCACAACGCCGGATGCCAAAATACTCTCGGACTGCTGCTTTTTCAGTTGCAAACAAGTGGAACGAGCAATAAACAAAAACCACGAGTTAAACATTGGACAGCAACAACAGCATCCTAATCTAGCCAATAATTTGCTTTGTGCAACCGAGAGGTTGAAGTTTAGTTATCACTGTCATTCTGCTTTCAGCAACGATAACAATGGTTACCGTGTTTGGAATAGAAGTGGGACTATACAGTAGCTTAAGTGATATACTTTTACTTACCAAAGATAAGCTTTCAAAGAGGATTTCGCTCGCTAGAAATTCGTTCTCGCTGTCTTCGGGGATTTTCTGCAGTATGAGAGTCAAAGGGTCTGCTCCTCAGTTAATGGTGGGAGGAGAGAAAATCGTTGATACATAAACTACTTGCGAGAATAAATCTACTCAGTAATCTACAGAGGTCAGTGAGACACAATATGACAGACTTAGTATTTCCTGAAAATCTGGCAAGGTATGTGACCAGTCTGTTGTCAATTCATCTCAACA
Organism: Paragonimus heterotremus; assembly: GCA_013368495.1. Taxonomy (NCBI): domain Eukaryota; kingdom Metazoa; phylum Platyhelminthes; class Trematoda; order Plagiorchiida; family Troglotrematidae; genus Paragonimus; species Paragonimus heterotremus. The sequence goes on from LUCH01001733.1 coordinate 101,731, forward strand.
GCATTCAGTTAGAAGCTTTATCTTGTGGTCTCAAATTTTGTATACCTCCAAAGAAGAAAAACAACATCGAGTCACATGCCCAGTTCGAGCTTCTGTTTGATCAACTCTCATAAATCAGTCCGGCATCAGAAGACGGTCGCAGTTGGTTTAAAGCCAGGCTAGTCGATCTTGTGCACCAGTACAGAGTTATGTCCTCCAAACAGAACACATTCCTGACCCCGAAACATATTGATGCCCTTTCTGAGCTACGAACCAATGAAAATCTGATAATCCTACAACCAGACAAAGGCTCCGACGTTGTGATCATGGATAAGGCTGACTATGTATCACGGATGCAGCCACTATTAAATGACACAACCAAATTCCGTCAGGATGACTCAGCGGACAATGCTGCTGAAATTGAACGTATTAACAAAGAAGTGCATGCATTGCTCGAAGGACATTTCATTGATCAACCAACGGCGAAGTCAATTACACCTGGAGGATCACATACTCCCCAAATGCATGGTTTGACCAAACTTCACAAGGTTGGTATACCACTGAGGCCAATACTATCTATGTCTAATTCACCACAACACAAGTTGGCACAGTGGCTAGCCCAACTTTTTCAGCCTGTAAGACAATCGGTGGTCCAGAAAACTGAGAGATAGCTTTGAACTAATCGATTTACTTGATGGTTTGGACTGCAACAACAAACATATGGCCAGTTTGGACATCGCCCCTTTGTTTACAAATGTCCCTCTGATGCGGACGGTCAGTATAATTTGTCAGTATATTGACTCACATCAGCTGAACATAGAATTGCCTATATCTGAGCTAGAAAGTCTCCTTCTACTATGCACAGCAAACGTACAGTTCTACTTCCAAGGAACTGGCTATACACAAATCGATGGTGTTGCTATGGCCAGTCCACTCGGTCCGCGACTAGCCGATATTTTCGTTGCCCATCTGGAGCAGAACGCAGACGCTGTTATCAGTCAGGCTCATTTCTATCGACTTTATGTTGATGATGTGTTGATAGTTACCGATAACAAGGAGTTGGCAACGAGTATGGTCGATTCAATGAACAAGCTGAATTTCAAAATAAGTTTCATCATGGAGCACGAACAGAATGAAACCCTGGCGCTTTTGGATATTCTCATGAAGCGCCAGAACACCGGTTGCTTACTGCGGTTTGTCTATCGCAAACACACTGGATAGTACCTGAACTTTCACAGTTTTGTGCCGATCCAGTACAAGCGGGGTATGGTGAGGACCTTGTTCTATCGCTCAAGAAGAGTTTGCTCAAGAGAAACATTCACCATTTTACTTACCAAAGATAACCTATCAAAGACGATTTCGCTCGCTAGAAATTCGTTCTCGTTGTCTTCGGGGATTTTCTGCAGTATGAGGGTCAAAGGGTCTGCCCGTCAGTGGATGGTGAGAGGGGAAAAAAATGACAACCAGTCATTGTTGAGAACGACGCTAAAAGAAAATGACTATCAATCGGCATTTGTTGAGAAATGCAGCAAACAAAAGCCAGCCGCCGCGATGTGTTCAACAATTCCCAAACTAAATGTCTATCTCCGTTTGTCATACAAAGATGACATTGCCACTCTGTTGAAAACCCGTCTCACGGCGGCTATGAGACACACGTTCTATGCAGCCCAACTGATCATGCTGTTCACCACCAACCGAATCCCAACACCACATTTGAAAACGCCGCTACCGCTCAATACCAAATCTTACATCATATACGAATTCTCGTGTGAATGTCGGGCCACTTACATAGGCAGAACGGAGCACCAGTTACGTCATCCGGTAAACGAACACATTCCAGTTTGGGTTCGCAAAACGATCATGGATACCACAATATCGAGTTTAAGTCAGAATGTAACAAGTCACAGGGAACCAGCGTCATCGATCGCCCGACACCTGTTGACTTGTCGACCCCAACTGAACCTGGAGAAGGCGTTTCGGATACGTTACGCAACAAGAACTCGAAGGCTTCTCCGGTTTGCGGAGGCGGTAGCAATTGACAAATGGAAGCCGCCCCTCTGTGTACAGAAAGACTTGTTCGTCAGCACCAAATTGTCCTGGTAATTGATGTGTATGGATGTGTGTGTGGTTGTTGATTTTGTTGTTTAGCTACACAATGCCCATTGAACTTTGCTATGTAAACCCACAGACTACAGTATGTACCTGATGAGATGCAACGAAATGTGCTCGAGAGATACATTGTACAAAAAACTGTTTCTGACTTCTCTGTTCAAATTCATTACGGGAGAAGGTTGCTTTGCTTTAATTACTAGTAGTTACATTGAAACATTTAATTAAAAAGACGGTTCAGGATCGCTCGCACTAGAATATCGTCAGGAAAATGATACAATGGCCGAAGTCCGGCAGTTCAGGCGAACACTACTTGCTCCCATTAGACACGAGTGAGGCATGCAAGAATACAGGCATCGTCTAATATTTATTCCTAGTCTGGATAGATGCACACACACACAACGCTCGCGGGGGCGAGAAGCGGTTATTCCCTAACTGTGCTACAAGTCTCCCTTGACTACTGACGTGTCAAGCCCTATCGAGCGACTGTTTGCCTTCACGGCCCACCTAAGTGATAGCAGCTTCAGTGTTCGCGAAACGAATTCCATACATCAGCTATGGAATGAAGGATGCAGGGTAAGGAGAAATATGCACAACACGAATTCACTTCTGAATTGTCTTCACATCACCGTGCAGTTCAGCTCCAACTGACGGAAAGTGTAGGCATGCGAAACTTTCGCCTCGTTTGGTGACCCATCTGTCTATCAAGAATGACCGAAAATTACCGAGATGTTTGAAACCAAGCACGAAAGCTGGAAGTGCCTGCGGCAGAAAGCGAATTAGCAGATCAAGAACGTTAAGTGATGTTGTGATTTATCTCGAGATTGTTAAATCATCACTCAGATGATTTCGGACAAATATCAGACATAAGGCGCAAAAAGGTAGGACATCCGCACCAAATTTAGTACGAATGAAGTCAAACAGTTTGGGCGTCGTGTCTAATATGTTACTGATAAATGGATTGAGAATAACACAACGTTACGAGCAAGTTGTAATACTCTACATTTCAACCATCTTGGGTGGCCTTCCTCAGGAGTATTGTAATCGAAATCACACTCCTGAGGAAAGCCACCCAAGGTGGTTGAAACGCAGAGTATTACAACTTGCTCGCAACGTTGTGTTATTCTCAGCGCAAAAAGGTGGTTTATCGCACTACCTTATGTATATCGTCTTAGATGAGCGAAACATCATTATTTAAAAAAGTACGACCCTGAAAAATATTACACGGCAATTCGAATGGCAAGTTATAGTTTCGTCTGTGGTCCACTGAAGTGGAACGTTTGACACACCATTTTTAATGACCAAACAATATTGTATTACTTCAGTGGAATGGCTCAAAAAAACATATGGAGCACCGAAAATCCGTGGCGTTTCCCTTCGTATCACAAACAGTTTGAGGCTAGCAATTTAGAAAGGTGGTTGCTCGGTAGAATATAAGGTATCTCCTATCATCGTGGCCAATTTTAATATAATTCACAAGTATCCACTGGTTTTGCGTTCCCATCGATCTGTCGGCCAACCCTTTTACGGGAGGAACCATTAGACTTGTGTTTTGCCTTCACAGTAACTCAACAACACTGCATATCCTAATCATGAACGGGCTTTCCAACTCCGAACCACGTTCTCGTAAGACAGTCCTGTTTACTATCGCACCAGTGACCTTACATTCAGGATGACCGAATTATCACATCAAAATTTTCAGTCACAACTAAGAACTGCTGGGGTCACCGGCTCGTTTCCGAAGGAGACGGTGACTCCACGAGGAGGTGTTTCGACGCTACCCAAAATCCGCGAATTCATCTGAACTGTTCAGAGTACTGCACTTTTTCCAGTCAATTTAAAACGTCCCAGGTAACCCGGTCTGGGCAGGTGAATGTTGGTTACCTTCTGCACCTGGCGGAACCGTGTCCGTAGCAGCCCGCCAGTCCTTCATTTTCAGCCTACCCGCGTGCATATTGGTCGTGCGATCCCCTTGGGACACCTTAACTTGACATCCAAACATCTTAAATCAGAACTTGTGCAGTAAGTAAATGGACAGTTGGTTGCTGCAACTTGAACTCCATTCAACAATTAGCTATCACTGTCACAGACATGTTACAAAAAGCACGTCTCGGAAAGAAACACCAGAATCAAGTCCCCCCCTTGTTAGAACTCCTCGGTAATGCATAACATGAACCGAGTTCAAACTGTGGCCTTGACAATCAGTTGCACAGCTGATCAGTTTCAACAGTAGTGAGATTCGTGTTTAACGCTTTTTTTTGAAAGGAATGAACTGAAGTTTGTGTAAATGGAAAACCAGTGATCGATTTTGAGTGCTCTTGAACTTATTATTTATTGGTTCCGAGTGAAATCCCATAGAAAACCTCCTCGTTGGTCAGAATTTTGAGTTAAATACCCGGGGTGACATTCTTCAAGTCAACCCTCTTCTGTGGCACAAAAGACCGAGAAGTATTAGGAGTTATCGTTGTCTTGAAGGACGAGTCTAGTCATTTTCACATTCTTTTCCCAGTGCTGCTAGTGATCCTCTATTCAAATCAGGATAGCTGACAAACCTTTGTACTTTTAACGTCAGAATTTCGCGACAGATAGCTCAGCAAGCCCCTCTCGCGTTCAGTCTCTTGAATATGGAACAGGATGTGTGTTGTGCCTCTGAAACTTGTCTTCACGATCGTAGCACTGACCTCTGAGTGAATTTGTTCTTAGATAAACTTGTATCAGCGCTCCATTATCAGGGACTATGGTGAGAGTCAGCGCGAGTCTTGTAGTCAAGATAGAGCGGGGAGTGTAATGAGGTTCAAGGTAAACCAGTGCCTGTCCGACTGACTCTCAGTGAACTGTCGTCTGTGTTATTGAGATTAGTGCTTCAATCAAAGTCTGTCGACAGAGACTAGAAAGACGTTTATTTGTCACATCTGCATAAGCTCCAACAGAAAGCTGTTGTCAAGAACGTCTTCTATGATGCCCTCTTTTACTTCTTGAGACAGACTAAGCACTCGCACACAGTTGTGCTTGCTGGTAGCATGAACGCCCAGCTCGATCGTCGTATTTCAGAGAAGCGGTTGGGTGGAACATTTGGTATCCCAGTGCAACAAACTGACAATGGCGATTGGCTGTTACAACTGTGCGTATTCACGGACTCTACATACGGAGTAGCGCATTTCACCACCAACGACGACAAAGCTTCACGTAGAGACCAGACTGATCATATCGCTGTCAGTTATCGGTGGCGCCACTCCGTTAAGGATTATCGCCCATTTTAACTGAGATCATTTCGTTGTTCCTGGCAGCTTGATTTTATTGTTTTTCTGGAGATCATTTGCGCACAAACAAAAAGTATTCAGTTGCAAATTGAGCGACGAGAGTATATGAGATGTCTATCAAACAGCATTGACAATTAAACTTGCTGGACTACTACAGTGGAGTGAGCCAAACCTGCACTGATCAGAAACCTCGAAAGCTACGCGAAGAGATATCTCACGACTGGTGTCTACCAAGTCATTCCTACTTTCAAAAAAACTGTCGGGGCTTCGTGATAACCACAGTGGTATTAGCCTTGTCTTTATCACATCCAAGCTGCTCACGAATCTCACACTGTGGCAGCTTCTGAAACACAGGAAGAATCACATGAGAAGAGACAGGCTTCCGGTTCAGTCGCTGATGAATCGGTCGTGCGGCAGACATTGGTGCATAACCACTGTTTTTCGCCGCCAACGGTCGTAGTACTTTTGGTTCTATAGGCTGCTTTTTATTTGGTTGCCCAACATCACCTATGAGGCTGTTACCATCGCAAGAGGGTCTCGGTGAATCATGCCAGTCTTTGAAATCGTAGTGTCCGCTGTGAGTGCAGAATGTACATTTATAGTCAGCTTTCTCGAGCGTTTTTCATGACAGCTGATGTTCGACAAGGGTATCCGATCTCTCTTTTCTTTCCCAATTTTGTGGTGGAAAGACATTCTGGAAAGAGCACGTACAGGTTCCGAGGCTCTTGGTTTGAGGTTTTGTTGTAAACCCTCTTAAACGATACGCTGGTTTGTCCTTGCTATCATAATGCGTTTGGCAGAATTCGGATTCTCCTCCCGGCAATGATTAGCACGAAAACCTCGTTCCTGAACAATACCGCGACTGTCCCAGTATTCGCTCCCAAGACAAGCCAAAAGACGCGTACAAATAAACAGCTTTGTTCCGCCCCAAAACGTGTGCGACCAAGTACTTATATGAGGCACAGTGACCGAAAAAAAAACATTCCTGAATCAGAAGAAAGGGAAGGACATTCACCGGAAAAAATAGTTGAGGTCACCAATGGGCACAACGGAATAAAAAGTCGGACGGGTAAAAACTAGCCACGATCACGTCTCGGCCGCTCTGAGCAGGTACGCTAAATAGGACAGTCAGTCGTTTTGTTTTCTCAGGGACGGAGGCGGGTTTTGGGCGGAAATAAATGGACGTCCTAACAGGTTTCTACCAGGTAATAAGATGACTGATATTGAGTACACAAAACACACTGTTTCATTTAGTTCTTTTACAGAGAACATGCAGATTATGCTTAACCGATTAAACTACATGGCTGGTCTGTATATTTTACACTTCACACCTCCAAAACGTGAAATGTTGTTACTCGAATCTGATGCCATTGACCCTGTTACTGTTGGTATGCCGATGCAGACTGTTGATTGCTTCACATACTTAGATGTTGTCATCTCGTCAGCTTTTAGTAATACTGACGAGGTGTCCACGAGAATGACGAAAGCACCTAGTACATTCGCCAACCTCCGTCACTTGTACTGTTTCAAATACTGTCACTTATCGAATATAAGCGAAGACCACAACGTGCGTATACTCCGTATTGCTCTATATATGAGAAACCTGGCGCATTCATGTGAAAGATGGGTCTAAACTCTCGATATACTACCAACGTTCTCTCCATCACTTAATCAGCAACAAATGGGTTGACTATGTAAGCGACGAGACAATCCACCAGTGTGTATTTGGACAATGTACAAAGTCACTTCGCATGCCAATAGAGTTTCTGTCGTTCCGCAAATTGTTCAATTTGACTGCTGGAAGAAACCGTAGGGCGATCAAGCAATGGTATGGTCACGTGTTTTAATGGTCTTCGCTGTTCTGATGAGCAAGATTGGTAGATGTTGTCTACCTGGTTTGTGAGTCCTCGACCATCTGAACAGTTCGCTGGAGACACTCTCTGATATGACATTGTGTCGCGTTCAGTGGCGAGCTTGTATCCGCAAACCTCTTGATTCTTTATTGGAAAGTCAATTGTACCCACCTGTTCCTTTTCTCTGCTATGCATTTGTATTTGTTTACCACTCTGCTACTTTATGGATCATAGTCAGGACCACAGGCAGTCCGAACGAGCGTACCCACGAATACCGCTCAAAGCCGAAAACGGCTGATAAGGAAAAGAACTTTGTGGGATGTTACGTTTCATCTTGAACCTTGCCAGCCACTGATTAGTGATTTGAAAGTCAGCGCACGGGGACTGCATGTCATTGCTGCAAAGTGTTAGCTCTTTCTGGTTCAGAACACACAAGCGACTGAGTGGTTTAACCGATGGGGATGATTGTCTTCAGATCGATCAGATTCCGAACAATTCGTGGAAACGGTGGCCAAGTATTTCGACCCGGCTTGTAGTTCATGAATCTACATGAGACGTAGAACATACCGAAGCAAGACAGATAAAAAGCGCCGTGAAATAAAATGATCCCTTCGTTTACTTTTTACTCGAAATCACAAGTGATTTAATAGCTGACGATGTAAACGTGGCAAACTCAACAAAATTCGTACCGATGGCCCAAGGGGTTCTCCTGATATTATAGAGTATCCTTAGTAGGAAAAGGAGGAAACGGGAACATCGCCTTTGTGTCCAACATTGTGCGGCAGTTTATGTTAACAGACCTTTTCGCCGAGTCGGAGCAGCAAGCTTCGGTGTACCAGGGTAGCCGAAACAGTAGGTTATTGGAAGGAATATATGTAACCTACACAGATACCGGGCATTCTATGCTGAGACCTCCAACATTTGGGTGAAACCACGTGGTGGTCAACCAACAATGTGGTCACGAAATATGAAGGCCCTGACTGCTCCATTGAGCAAAGTGGGTAGGTGTCGCCTGCCTGGATGGAGTCCTCGTGGCCACTCAAACCGCTGGTCAGAGATGCTATCCGAGATGACAGTGTCGCAGTCAATGGTATACCTGTATTCATACAATTTCTAGTTCATCCTCTTAGTCTCCTGTTATTAACTTTTGACTTTCTTAGTACTGTTTTGTTCTAGGATATTCCACGTCACTGTCGAGCTGATCGGCGGCCCGAGCCATAGTACCTTTTGGTCAAGCTCATGGCTGTTATGATGATGATGACCTGCACAGAATACGCACTCCTAATTTGTCGTACACAGCTACGTCGCAGTGGTGTATACTGAGTTTTTAGGTACTTAATTCGATCAGAACGCAGGCTAGTGTAAGTCCTCGGATAGCGTATGAACTTTAGTGTGATATGTTTCCACTCGCTAATCCACTGCGTGAGTATTATTCGGGTCACCTTAAACAGATATCGCGTCCCGGAAAATTGATATCGGATGGTCTCAAAATGGAAAAGATACGGCAAGTACATGGCGAGAGAAGGTAAAAACACATACTTGCACAGCGCACTTCGCTACATGTTAACTGGTGCATATCGCCATTAACATTGTCTTGTTAATGCAACCAAGCTGCTTAATAATATCCTGATGAGTGAAGTCGCAAGCATAGAAAAAATCACAGTAGTTCAATCAGAGAGATCGATAGACAATTCACGTTGCTTACAGAGGCTGGGATGCAGCCATTTCACAAGAGCCTCGGCGAAGTGCAGTAACTAGATGTTACATATAGCGTAAGCAATCCGAAGTGCATTCGTAAGGAACGGCTCAATAATGTCGGTTCAGAAGTTGTTTAGCAATAGATGAAGCTGGTTGTCAGTTTCATGCTGATTGTGTAACCGACGCGACAATGACCTTTCAAGCGTTCGACTCATTTCTATATAAGCTGGGCTTCTCCGTTCTGCCGAAACAGACAGATGAGCACCTGGATTAAAAATTGAAGCATGCAGTTGACTGGGAGCAGCTATTCATCTTTAACCAGAGCCATTGAAATCTGAGTAGTAAGGTGAACATGCCTGGCGATCCAGTGAATGCGTTGTGGAACACAAGTCAATCGCCAGAATAGAATGAAGGGAAACTACAAGAACTCGTCTCGAAATATTGCTCAATACCTTACTTACATTGGACCACGCATACTTCTTGATAAGCCTAATGACATTTAGAGTTATGGCCTGCTTCCACCCCGTTAGTGTGGATGGACACAGTCCACCACGGATTGCCAGTTTGCACTGGCTACTTGCTGTGAGAGGTCAAAATGGTGTTTACAATACTTCTTGAGCGTTGACTTGTAACGCGAAGCGTAGCCGGTTTGATGCCCCATTCAGACTATCTCAACCTGTTCAGTCCAAACAAGGAGAAAACCGAGCGTGGAGTGTCGGTTTGAGAGTGAGCATCAAGAAGCATTCCAATGGGGTTTTCTTTGAAATTAATAAAAGTGACACACTGCTGCGAGATGACCGGGTGAGAAGAGTTCACACGCCCTACGAAATAACGTTCGTACGGCATATCTCACACCTGACTGAAACAAAACTATTGAGGTGGGAGTAAAAACCACTCCACGTACTCCTGCGGTAAACTGACCTCGACGTTGTCCGATAGTTAAACCGGGAAGGTTTCGGATTGAGAAACCCAATGCATTCATTTCATTAGGGTTCGGAATTGTCTGGCACACTTGGATGCGGGTGGTAAATAACAGAGCACTGAAGCGAAAGATGTCAGTCAACAGTTTCTGTCTGGTTTGAGTCATGAGACTTAGTTAAATAACATTGACCACGTGAGTCGTACGAAATCTGCGAGAGATAAGTCACATCTATGCGCTCAAAAACGGCTAGTCAAAACGTTAAACCTTCCATGGCCGTGTACGCAAACCCAGAATAGAATGATCGCATAAATGTGATGTATCTCTCGCAGACTTCGTACAACTTACTTGGTGAATGCTATGCAACTAAGTCTCATGATTCAAACCAGACAGAAACTGTTGACTGACATCTTTCGCTTCAGTGATACGTTATTTACCACCCCCATCGAACCCATATAAATGTGTTGTATTTAGCCTGATGATGAAACACCGAAAACGAGCTTGTTCGCTACGCGTTTCTTCTCATGACTAAACCGGGTATATTCACGTTATTGACACCTGGATGCAACCGGCTGAAATGCGGTGATAACTGTAAATGTTCTTCCTAATTGTATCCTATCATCAATATACTCACAGTGTAGATACATGCAATACGCTTAATCAGAGCCTGTATCCGTCGTTTCATTTATGAGCTATTCGCGGCAACGTCGTCAATTTATCCAGATTCTTCTCTCATAAAGTAGGAACGTATATATAACCATCATTACACATCAATGCACACTCCGTATAATAAAAATACTATTCGAATCGGTTTTCGTCACTGAGAGAAAGTCTATGGTTAGACAAGTTCTGTGAGATATACAAATGCAAAACAGTGATATGCTCGTAAGCAACTCTACTCAACTGAAGTTGCTTATGTGATGTTAGCATCAATTATTGGGTACAAAATTCGCATAAATCGAAAATTCGCCATTGTCCCTTGTGAACCCAGATGAAGCACACTGCAAACATGAGTATGACAAAACAACACAGCACTGAACAGCCATATGTGATCCGAGACCTAAGGAGAACAAATGAGAGCGACAATGTTGACAGACCTCATGTACATGCCGAACACTGGCAACCAAATGCAGAAAACACCGACAAAGTGTACTCTGTCGAACAAAATTTATCGGGTTTTTAGCAGGATAAAAAATTGTTCAAACAAAACAAAAGTCAAGATGTATTTCAGATGGGTCTTCTGAACTTCGTTGTATGGCAAATTATGCTTTTAACAACCCCACACGTTCAAAAAGCTCAACAATATCATCCATTTTTGTGTAGAAGTAGTCAGTGGCGGCACGCACCACAGGTCTTTCCACATTTCCGCCGAAGCCAATGAAAAAGCGAGCCGGTGGACAGGCGTTACAATCTGTCATTCCATCACCAATCATGACTACATCTGTGTTGAAACGGCGCATCAAATCTGCAACAACCTTGGCTTTACCATCCGAACGGCAGGTGGGCTCGTCATGATCAAAGTTTAAATAAGAACCTACCATAAGGAACAAAGAAACGTAGGGACAAGGCGAATCAACATTATTCACATTATTCGCGGAAGCTACACGAAATAATACGCATTGATATCACAGACATGCGATACGGAGAAAATACACAACTACAAAACAGGGACGCTGAATGAGAGTAACTAACACAGAACGTTACGTAGTGCAGAGTAACACAATACACACATGATTGATTCGACAGTCGTTCTTACGACACAACTAAGTAGTTCCAGATCACCGACATACGACAAAACATTAAGTTCACTGCATAAACTGAGCACCTAAAAAGCTACTACCAGTGTAGCTGAGGAGCTGATCAGGGCGGTGATATATAGATTGACAGCAGAACAAAATATCTGACCTAACGAAGCTAATGCAGATATTATCAAGACCACCCACCTGGCGAACGCGCCAGTTCAAAATAAAATCGCAAAATTGCCATTTTCATTCACACGATTTTATTACAGGCAAGCAACGATAAAGATGGACGTTATGTAACTTTCACATGAAATGCTTTGGTTATGCAGCCATAAAAGAAAACTGTGCATACTAGGGGCTTGCAAAGCTGGAACTTCAATGAGAGTGAAAACCCGTCAACGTGATAAACACTGACACAACCAGCTTTCATGGTTCAACTAGGGATGTGTTAAAAAACCGCCAGCATTGATGCAAATTACGCGTGCAAATTATTCGACCACATCAGACGTATCAAAATGAAAGATGAGCGTAGAAAAGAGCTTCCGCAATTACACATAAATACCCTGTATAATACCGTCGCGTAATTCAAAGGGCCATTATAAAGCTGTCGAAAAGTCTTGAAATGTTCCGTTCTGTCTGACAGTAGGATGATCGCGTGAGCTATGTGGTAGCCTGCGAGCACCCGTTTCGGAACGTTCAGGACAAGCGAGCAAACAGGTTGCATAATCTAGAATGGTTAGACACACACCACACATGCCAGCTGCGCGTTTAGTGCAACGGACATTATTTAATGAGACTTCTAGCGGTTGGGTAAAACCGCGGAATGGTCAGCTAACGGCGTGATAACGAAATATGAAGACCTTGACCGTTCCGTCTTGATATAGTGTGTAGGCACCGCCTATCCGAGTTGGATCTCGCGAACACCTAAACTGTTGGTTGGAAACAGTATTCGAGATAGTAGCTCGCAGTCATCAATTGCATGCCTTCGTCCACAACATTTTCAGTTCTTCCGGCTGAATTTGATTTTGTTCACTTACCTTTTTTGGCATTCTTCCTTCTGAGATATTCTGCGTCACTGTCGCAGTGGGTTGCCACAATATATTCTGCTCAGGCTCATAGCTCCACTATGGATGCATGGGATCTGAGCAATTCAGCTGGAAGAAACAAAGCGCTCTATGTTCATGCACAACAAGGATGTTTTCCTGGATACAGTCAACATAAAATGAGTAGGAATGGCTATATCACTGAACACTAGCATAATGTTATCGCGAGATTAGGTTAGGTCTATTGGTCCAGGTAAGCAGTGATATGTGCATTTTACTCCGAATGAAACAGAAAGACTCATAGGACGAAACACACACAGTGCTGCGAGACCTAACGGTTAGCACAGGAGGGTGGGCCAATTGTTGTTCGAAGTACTACTATCAGTTTGTTGTGCTTTAGTGTCTTCTTTACACTCAGTTTCTTCGAGCCTGTGGCTCGGAGAACTTGAGGCACTGTAGAAACAATACTGGCCTCCAACTTACATGCACTCCGTGATCACCAGACTCCTTAATCATTTACGACATTCTTTGGTTGACAAAACGGAAATTCTGTTAAATTTGTGTCAAGCAGCAGTTGAGAGTAACTAAGATACAATGGCTACCAAGAGAAAGAATGGTAGTGCTGCTATGCAAAACGGTCGGGTTTACGGACTGCATCACAAATGTTGGCATCAACATTTTCCGTTAATGAAAAGACAGTCGGAAGAGAGAGGCGCACAGCAGTTTTGTGCGTACTCGATTACACCACATTCAGTCAATTGCACAGATCTTCAGAAATTCCTCCGAAAACAACATACTCTCAGTAATATTGGGTGACGTTCCCAGTCAGCTACTTCAGTGGTCACGAGTGTAGTGACTGGCGATTGTGTGGCTTCTCTAAGGATCCCGGCTGCAACTATATTTTCCTGTTTGTTTGTTCTGTACGCATAATTCTGTGTACGCCTGCAACAGGAGGCCTGATACTAACTCAGTGCCACTTTCTTCAGTCGTGCAACTAAATGCACTCAGCGAATGCCTGCCCTTTTCTTAGCGATTCATCTATTATTTCATTATTCAAGGTCGTTTAACCCGAACCTTTTCGAGCGTTGTCTAACGCACTCGAAGATTTCACGCGCTTTTGAGCGCCGCCGAGTGGGCAGTAGCCCGTCTTTCGCTTCTCTACTTTTTCCTCTTGGTTGTTGCCATTGGTCCCAAATTAGGCTAGAGCTAACTACTCATCATGTTTCCAAACACTGCTGGAAATATACGGTTTGTTTCCAAACCCCACTGCGTTATCTAGTACTATGCCTGTTGGGGCTACGTTACGACTGCTCTTCAGGAAAGGCGTATTAAATTGTTAGTGGACAAGGGTCCAGCGCATACCCACTTGTCCACTACAAATTGGTGAGCCCGAATACTAATCATTTTTCTTTCAGCACTTTCGTGTCGATTCACTTCAAATTGGTGAGCCCGAATAATGATTTTTCGGCGCTTTTCCTTCGGTCGCCATCACAAACTGGTGAACCACATTATTGAGCTTTTCTTCCCTGAACGTCTCACTCCTACTTCATCATTACAAATTGGTGAACCCGTCCCCAACGCTTCCATTTGGCGCACTTTTTTCTTCACCACCAACACAAATTGGTGAGTCTGTTCCTTTTTGTTAGGTCCCCCACCCTATACGACACGTATTAATTCGACGACCCCCATTTGGGCGCGTTCATCAGTCGTTTCAAGTGACGTTACCGATTTGATTATGCGCGTCGTTTACTATCACCATTCCTAGGTTCATCCGCATTCACATTTTATATGCTTTAGCCGTCATGTTTTTTGATGCGGCAGCAGGTTATAAACAGGATTACAGATAGTATTACAGTACTCGACTTTTACTGTCACTATATTATTCCATTGACTTACTATTCTCAGTCATCCGGTTGCCTCGTTTGACAACCATGCACCTAACGATGGACACGTGCTCAACCTGCGCATCTAACTAGGTACAACTCCGGTGTCAGCAGACAGACAAACTTTCCCTCCCAAACTCCTTCGTAGGTTTTCGGCTGTTTTCATTTGCATCCGTTTCACTCACCGCCCGCATCGCTGCAAAGCTCATCCTATTCGAGATCGTTCCTTGTGCACGCCGCTGTCATTGTTGTCATACGGGAATTTAGCGTCTCTGCGGAAAACTTAATCCTTCCAATCCATGTTGGTCTCCTCGCACATTCACTTAACGACGTCCGCCAGCCTAACCTACTCCATCACGGGACTCAGTAGTCAACGAGGGCTTACCGGCTCATATCGATCCTGAATCCTGTTGCCACACTGCACTCGACTCACTGACTCAGCGTCTGGCCTCACGGGTTAACAAATTTGGCAGCACTGCTTGTATTGGCCATCTCTCAGACATTTTTACAAAGGTGTAGCTCTTGCGGTCGTAAGCAGCACGGCACACACCTCGTAGTAAATGTCCTGTCGGCTCAAACCACTAACGCTTACCACAGCATCACTCTTAGATAGGTTATTCCCGCATGAGATCAGATATCTCAACACTTACACCAGGTTTCTGGCATGGACAATACATCGGACATACCCACGTTTTGCTCACCTCATTTCCTCTACAACATCCTTAACATTCAGGACCGACCCAGAGACAGTCTTTGTCGCTCATCCATACGAGTGCAGTTTCCTGCCACGGCACGTCTCAGCCGTCATCGGACTCTGCGAAATCGTAAGCACTACCTAACGCGGGTAATGCAAGAGGAATACGACTAGCATCACTGTCCTCGCTGCACGATCACTCCTGATTGCTCATTGTCGCACAATCATCTTCGATCTCCACCACTCATTCGACTTGCAGCACATCAAACGCTTTGCTAGGCCATACGAGATTGCTTGCGCACGTTTGTGCAAACCATGGATATCTCCAGGCCAACAGCAATCACCACTCAACGATTGCGCGGATAACACTACCGGCAGCAAACCTACGCCATCTGCCTCATCTTAATCTAACTCGTGCTCTTCAGGAAAGGCGTATTAACCTGTTAGTGGACGAGGGTGTAGCGCATACCCACTTGTCCACTACACGAGGATCTCAGCCAGACAGAAACGACAACGTGCGATGAACAGTAGTTTGAAGCATCGAACCAAAGTATAATCACTTTATACCCTCTTTGCGAATTTCATTCCATTCATCTTTTTCATCCCAAGTCACTATTATAACGAACGACCACTTGAACCATAGTAAAATCTGGCCAGGATCGTGGGCGTGAGGATATCAATGATTGATAATAAGGCTGAACTGACAAACCGACATGCATACAGCAGTAGGTGAGAGGGGGGGAGGAGAGGGGTTGCAAATAATTATTATTACATTTTCGGTCTGGTCAGTGTCTCTCTCTCCATCCACGGTGTTAAAAGCTGAGATGATACGCGAAGTACGTGACGAGACAAATGAAGACCGTACAACCTGACCAATTGACATGTTGATTTTGTAGCCCAAAAGTTCCGTTATTCACTTGGGATTGAGAACAACAGGGCACATCAAATGTTCACAGCTGAAGATTCTTTACCTGTCAGTCCCAATGTCCACGAGGTGATTACATCAACCACGAGTAACCATGCGTAAAGTGACCGTCAAAGGTGGACAGCCAGCAAACGCCTGCGTCCGAGGTATTCACACCCCGTAGATAGCCGAGTTATAAGCGAAGACAGGCGTGGTGAAAATCTATCCGATCCACCGTTTATCCGAACCCCGACGCGACAGACAATCTAACAAGACACCAATCCAATGTCCCTTAAAGACACCGCATCAGAATTGGACGAACACTTTCAGTGTTACATCTTTCGTCACTTGTCGAGTTGTTTGTTCTGTATTGCACCAAGCAGTTTACAGTTTTTGACCGC
The DNA here is from genome assembly GCA_013368495.1 of Paragonimus heterotremus. Classification (NCBI taxonomy): domain Eukaryota; kingdom Metazoa; phylum Platyhelminthes; class Trematoda; order Plagiorchiida; family Troglotrematidae; genus Paragonimus; species Paragonimus heterotremus. The sequence continues at coordinate 118,216 of LUCH01001733.1, forward strand.
ATGTGCCACTGAGGCCAGTCGGTGACAGATTCTAATTCCTCTAATACATACGTACATCTAGAAATTAGGGCTCTTGTCTCATGAACTGCTGTCTACTGTAATCAGTTCGGGGTCTTTTCTTTATTACATACGCGAGAGGTTTCAATTCAAGTACGATTTCTGGAGCTATTCTAAGTCCTTTACTCCGAATATTACGGTACAGGATCTGCACAGTTTTGTTGGAATCTTCTTGTTAAGTTACAATGTTACATACAAATCAAGATTACGACAAACGACAATTTACCTGTGCAACCGACAACCTTTAATTTGTCGCCGAAGAGTCAAGCCATCTGAGGAGCAACACACATGGGAACCATGCCTATACACCAGGGAATTAGGCACGTCTATTTTCACAACCTTTCAGAGCATCCTCTGAGGCCTTGTTCAATGCAGAATCGAATATGGAGAGGATCGGTAACTAAGTCGCATACCAGTTAACACATCAAAGTGCTGTAGGAGATCGGGCAGAAAATCTTGACCACCTTGAGATGACTCGGCCTTCCAATTGTGAGTGTAACGTCTACGTCAGCGATAAAAGTAAAAACAATGCCTACTGACAAGAGGTGCGTCGAAAAAGCATTACGGTGAGTAGCACTTACCATCTTCAGCAAAAATCAATTTATTTGCATAGACATTTTTCAACGACACGTTGAGTGCATCGGCAACAGTATGAACGATCGGAAGCAGACCACCAGAAACGAGACAAACGTGGATGTTGTTTCGCTGCAGCCGAAATATCAGATTTCTGCGAACAATGCAAATAAACGGAATAAACAGCAAAACATTATGCGAGGATCAACACACAATCAATTGAATAGACCACTACCACATAAAGCATCATTAGGAAATCCAGACAGGAAAGATAAACGTTTCATGATGAGAATCTAAGAGAAACGTAACCCTATGAGGTAAATTTCAAAGAACGATAATTCGGACGGGGACTGATTTACAATTGGTTTCCTTTTCAGACGGATGGGTTAGTTAAAAAATGCTTACCGGATACCAGGAGTAAGAGATGGCTTTTTGACGGACAGAAAACTTGTAATCTCTGCAGACGATGGTCTTATTATACTCAGTCGCAAAGCCAGTGCTCTGGTAAAATCTAATTCACCATTCATCGCTCGAACAGTGCTGTGTTAAAGTAATGAATAGGCTGTACTGAACAGCATACATATGCTCGACGTCAGCTAGGTGACCAAGAAAATGCGCCAGTTCATCGATTCCTTCATCAGTGCAAACAGTGGAGTCGACATCAAAGCAAACGCAGCCAATGGATGACCAAACTTGAGAATCCTTCGACATGAACTGAAACAAAAAAAACCTTTTCATTTAACCCGATCTGCAACTTCGATAAATGGCTTCGATTTGGTAGCAATTCATTAGCGAGAAACGATGGAAGTCGAAATCCGATATCTCAGTGAGATTCAACCGGCTAATCAGCAGCCGATTGCTATGAACTGCCAGCTTTATGTCTCAATTTGTGTGAACCGAGATGGAATTTTGACTAAAGTAGGGGAAGGATTATGTTATATTGAGAGGCGCGTGGGAAACCGCCAGGAAAGAGGAGACCCCCAGATGACGACAAAAGACGGGAAGGCAAAAAGGCGTCGATTGACGACAACCTTCTGTGACAGTCAGTGTGGATAAAATTCCAAGGAAGTATCCGTTTACTTAACATCTTCAATATTCCGACCAAAAATGGCGCTTACATATTCCTTCGTAAAGCCTAGGAAACCGATCAGAAGTCACCGTGACATAATCTGCCGTTCACCGTAACAGTGACGTGGAATATTCCAAGAGAAAAAAATAACGAAGGGTGCAAGTAGACAAACAAGGTTACGTGAAAAATTTAGAAATGTTACAGGTGCAGCTAGGCCAATAACTGCGACACACTGCCATCTGGGATAAAGTTTTCAACCGGTAATTTGAGTGACCCTGAGAATCACGGCCGATCAGGCAACATGCTCACATTACACAACGGAACAGCCTCGGTCTTCACACTCCGTGACCATGTCGTTACATGACCACCACGTGGTATTATCCAACTATCGGGAGCCCCAAACAAAAGCGACCGATGCGGTGGAAGCAGTTTGTACAGTCTATTCATTTGACAAACTGATTGTGTGTCTCGAACGTTCCACAATACAACGTGGCGAACTATCGCTTCGTTTACGCGAATATCTCGTCTAAGATGGGCTAACTGTTCAGACACAAGAAGGCTGTGGACACCTGCGAGACGGACAGGATGTCTCCAAGTCATTGCGAAAAACTGAACGCAAACAAACACTGTACGACTCTCATTCCAACAATGACCAGTCTTTTTCTCAATGCCTACGCTACTGCCTCTTGGGTACCCTCAGTCGCTCGATTGCCACTGCTGGAAATTAGGGGATGAAAACTGAAGGATTATCAGGAAAAATGTGTGATGAATCAGGGTATCATTATCATAGACAGCAACACATCAGTGTTTCATACGGTGTCGTAGTCAATGGCGCACCTGTATCTTTACCATTTCCAGTTTTTCTGCTTAGTCTTTTAGTAGTTTTCAAACTTCTTAATAACATTTTCTTCTAAGATATTCCACGTCAATATTGAGGCCAGCGGTGGCCCGAACCACAACACCTTTTGGTCAGGCCCATGGCTACTATGATGATGGTTCATACTGATGTTTAACTGCCAAAATCACGAAGGAAAAAAAACCCAAATAGGAAGAGAGAAGTAAAAAGAGAAGGGGACGGGAAGGGACCTAATTACTAAAAATAAATACGTCCATATTCAAACATACAACATCAAGGCGCCTACACCTTGCAAACAAACAACCGAGCTGTAAGTGAAAGTATGGCGTCATCAGCAAGACAGCTTCCTCACGGATTCCACTGACCCACGTCATTCAATGCACACTTCACAGACAACTCGGACAAACAACGACAACATTCACGCCACTGAGCTCGGTTAGCTGTCATCTCACCTACCCTTTCAAGCCACTGACTCTGTGAGTCGCGAGGGCTCCAGCCCGGGAGACGAACTCGATCTACAGTGCCCAAGCCCGTCGTGAACGATTTCATTTGTCTACGCCAGGTCATCATCTGTCCACCTC
>LUCH01001734.1:9833-32640 GCA_013368495.1 Paragonimus heterotremus
TTCTGCAGCGTGGGAACACATTTCCCACTATGAAACTTTCGACGGAATCAATTTCGGAACGCTAAATTGAACAGGAAGGCGGACACACAGAGGCGAAACATTTTTCTCAACAAAAGCGCTGATATGAATGACTTTTAGTTAGGGCCGACATTTCTCATTGCAAATCAACCATTGCACTCTATAAGGTTTGTATATTCGTCCCGTAATATGCACTTTAATATTTCATGAAAAATTTGAACAATCTCTTTTTGCGCCTGAATAACCGATTCCAGCACGTTTCGGCTTCAAACCAACATACCGGCGTCCTACACAATTGTTTTGATAAGCTCTCCGTTTGATTTGTACCCTCACTTTTTTTGTTTATCATCTGCGTTTACATTTCCTCTTCGACGTTGGGATATCACGGTCACTATTGATTTTATTGATTAAGCCACTGCAGACTGTGGCCTAGTTAGTACAGTGAACTGGGCCGTTTCTACCGTCACAATGTTGCAGATGTATTTTCTTTTGCGTAGAATAAGAAGTAGGTCGCGGTTACTCCGGAATCACCAAGACTATGTAGAGGGGAGAAGCGCACTTGATAGTAAAATGAAGGAAAAACGCACAATTTTTCTTCCCATCCAGTTAGAATTTTGTGAAATCCCTACTGCTAAACCTCTCCAAATAGTCTCCCACCTCATTAACCTTTTAATAAGTCCGCAGCTGATCCACTTTAGTGAATTTCGTGGACAGTTCCAAACCACACGATGCCAAAATGTGACGGTCGACGGTGAACTCAGTCGGATAATGACAGAATTGCGGGGCACGATAGTGTGCGGCAGCATGAGACGTATATCGTTGAACAGTGAGTGTTGGGAGTACAGATAGCTGGAACATTAGAAGAATTACATAACGGAAATAGGAACAGAACAAGTGTCACGTTGACCATAATAAAAAGCCGCTGACATAATTGTCACCGCTGTCAGGATGTACTACACAAAAACGGGAAAGTTACCGTGAAAAGAAACCCCACAATTTCTACCAGGACTAGATGAAACGGAGAGCATTCAGGTCTCGCTTTGTAATATGCCACTGCAGAGTATATCTCCGGATCTGTTCAGTGCTGGATCTACAAAGCGGTCTACATTTCAGAAGGGAATATAAGCAGCGAAGAACAACCGATATACGGGTCGGAATCTGGCCAACACTGAGCCTCAAAATCAGCAATTCGGATGTGACTAAGAACTGGTAATGACCACGCTCATTCTCGTAGTTAGACGCATGCAATTCACTTTTATAACGTATTACAATATCCACATCGTTTCATTCGGAAGTGTCCTCGACCACCGCTATTTTAATCGGTGCCGCCGGCCAACTCACGTCTGTAGTTCCATTTTTTCCATGCGTGAATAGTCCGACTGTGCTGTATCGCTTGCGGTCTGTCGTCAGTGACAGTTTTATCGAAAGCATTTTAAATTTGTTAGAAGCACTTCATGTTTTCGGCTTCGTTATTCCAGAGTTATTAACAGTTTTCTATTTACACTTGACACGTAATCAGTACGAAATGCTTTCATTTGCGTTCACAGTAGAAATAAGTGTGGTAAAACGATGGTATAGTAGATGGTCTACTAACAGACGTGTAAAACATGAGTGAGATAGGTTATGCATGCTGGACGAAAGATATGCATCGTATTAGATAAACACGGACTCCATAAAACCCACGACATGAACGGAGCTTGCAGGTCAGATGTTGCTTAACTTTTCCATGTTGCGAAACAGAAATACTGCCTGATCCTATAAAAAGTGATTCAGATGTCGCAGCGGCTGCTGCTACCAGCGCGAAATCTATTACTGGATCAAGTGCTGTCAGTGAAAATGCCACCGCTAGTGTTACATGTGTCCCTTGTACAATTATTTCTGCCGCAGTCAATCAGTAATCCGCAATGTTTGATATCTCACATGCCATCCGGTTCTTCTCAATCTATTCCGAATCTGGTACATCAAATGACTTGAGCGTACTGCCGACTTAATTTTGCCCTTCTGCCCCAATTTATCGCTTGATCCCCACACATTGCGCAGAAAGCCACAGAGTGTACATAAGACAGAGTTTACTAGTGAATTTCATGTACACATAGGTATCCCGACGTATTTGCTGGGCGTTTACCGCCGCCAGCGCTCCACCAGCGGTGACCATATCAAAGTGAAAGTCAATGCAGATGACGGGCGTTGTCTGGCTAACGTGATGCTGGGTTATGTCAAACAGGCAGTCGTCGTGTGCATCCTTTCACACGCGCTTCATTCATCATCCGTTCGTATTGCGGTGGCGGGCGCCGTGATCCCGTAGATGGTTATGTGCAGCCGTTTGTGTCCAAAATAAGGGAAATAAGCCGTGCTGGTGCGATGCTGAATGAACTTCGTTTAACCCCTCATGTGGATAATCAGTGTGTAAATTGCGGTGCTCCAGCTCGCCGCCACGTCGAACAAATGAAAGTCACGGCGGTTACTGCAGCTGTGATAAAGGGGTAAAAAAGGGTTTATATGACAATTCCCGATGGATAACTTTTCGTCCGGCGCCCTCCAGCATTCGCGAATGCCTGTGTTTTAGAAGTAAACGTCGGCCAAAACGTCACATCGCAAATATCGCGTTACGTCAACTGTCTTTGGATATGGTTACCGATTTCCCACCTGACCCCATGCACCATGTTTTCCCTAGTGTCAAGAGACGGCTGGTTCACATAAGGTGCTTCTCATAGCAACGTTTGAGCCTGCGTCTGTCTAACAGCATGCGGCAGACTGTTGAGAGTAAACTAGAGGCATCGGTTTCGCACACATCCAACAACGTCCCCCGCAACTGTGGCATGTCTACCAAGTTCACGTGTTACAAAACCAGTGACAGTCGCGCGTTTTATCATATTCAGGCCCGGAATTATACCTCCATTTCTTCAATACCTCATGTATAAGAACTTCTTAAATTTGTTTCTCTCCATTTGCATACTGTCCCATCCTAGTTTGTATCATTCCCTAATTGATCGCACTTGGTTTTGGTCTATTAAATTTGTTAAACAATTTGCTCATCTGTATGAGGACTATCAACTTGGTTATAATGTGCATAGTCTCGCCCACACATGCGATGATGGGCAGCACTTCTGGCCGCTGCACATTCACTGGGCATTTTACCTCAAAAGGTTCACAGACAGCGTTCCACGTCCGGCTAAGGTAACGAAGGAGCCGGTTACTCAGGTGTACAATGACGCAGTTGAGTACTCCATGCTATCCACCTACAGTGAAGCGGTGTGCAGACAACTGACACTGATGCGTGTATTCGAATTAATTTGAAGCGTGAAGCATTGGGTCTGTGCCCCGGTTGCTGCATTTCCTGCATGTCCCGGGACAACTGTGTTTCGATGAACGGAAACTGTACTGCATTTATAAAAGTAGAACTGTGACATTTTGTAAACGCTTCTTACGCGCGCGTGATTTCCGTTTTCATACCTTCTCTTAACCCAACCTGTGTATCGATTTGGCCTCGGCCCTATCCACTAAAGTTAAGTTGAAGTCGTTGTCCTCTATTATGTGTAAATGCGTCCCTATCCCTGACGATTACCAGTTCATCGTCGTTTCCCTCTTGCGCACTGTACAGCGAATTTTGTCTTTTTTTCTAATCCGTTATCACAGATAACTTATGTCACGTCGTTAGTGTTAAAAACTCGTGCATTGCTGCAACAACAGATGTATCATGTTGTTGATCTTTGAAGACGCAAGAGGTCTCGGGTAGTAGCCATGAATGGCTGTTGGGGCGTGATGGCTGCGTGGCCACCCATGAACCAGTCAAAGGCAATGAATTTTTTACTATCCCACACACTGCCACCTGTGGGTGAATTCCATTTGCATGACGTCCGTTTTATGATGGAAACTGGTAATTTCTATTATAATGTTCCATTAGTGTTGTGGAAAACCATCAAGAAGCAAGAGTGTGAACGGAGGGCAGAACGTGAATTGGAATTCACCTCTATGGATGCCACCTGCGCTGCGTTTCCAGCGTACAGAAAAGAAACCAGTGAGTGTCCTTTTTATTTGTACTTATTGTTAGACGCGAACCCATTGTTTCGTCTTCCGAAAGCGACGTTCCACAAAGCGCATATCCATTTGCGATACACGCATGTTTATATCTGATCAGAAGTATATCCCAAGAAAATCAGGGATCTATGAAACATTTCATCACGAGGTGGTTCCAAGGCGCTAATAATGGACATGAAAGATCCAAACGTCGGTACTCATAATTCAGTTGCAAAGTGGTAAAAACAACTGTAGATTTACGGAAGTTATTTCATTATCAGAGCACTCCGCGACTGGAAGACGCAAAAAGACCTACAAGAGGAAACCAGAGAAAAACATAGATAGGTATGGTGTTTTGTTGATTCGTGGTTAGGGTTCGTTGAAGTTAACCCACCACATACACGTACCGTCAGGTTTGTGTGGTAATTCTCCTGTTGTACAGGTTGATTTAGCAGATTAGGATTACCAGAAAGAGTTGTGTCAAAATGGAGTATTATGTACCCTGGAAATGCCGCCACAACTGCATGTAAATCTACCAGGTGAAATTGCACTTGAGATTTTTGGAGTAGTGAAGCCTTGTCTGTTACAAGTTTTGTTGATCCACGTTATGATTTCCCATGTTAACATCCTTCATCCCAAAAAAACTTTTTAAGGCAATTTTATGTTAATCTTTTCATGGTATTTCATCGTTCTTTCTTCTCATGTTCTCTCGTTTCCTCTTTTTTGTGGCTTCTGTTTTCCGGGCTTCTTCGGTTCTCATTCACCTGTCGCATGCAGTATGCTGGATTTGATGATACCATTAACTTATACGGGATTGCTTGTTGCTTGGTGGTAATCTTTGGACTTCAACACATCAAGCTTCAATCCGCAGTACGCAGACACGCTTTTTATCGCGATACCTACCGTCTCACTGTTAATTTATGCGTGTTCAACACTCACGTTGATAAATTTCATGGTAATATGTCCATCTTAGGGTCGATTTGGAGAGTTAATGGAGGCGCTCCCTATCCATCTCTATACCGCTTCGCGTAAAGTCATCTGAAGGCGTTCAAAACGAACGCCTCATAGTAAAAGGGATCCTGTTAAATTAGTTTGCCAGTTCTTGCCAAAAATTCGGTCTCCAAAAAACAGCGGTTACCAGGAAAGTCGGTGAAACCAGCGGAATAATGTCAGCGGTTTGTAAGCGGTTGGTTACGTAGGATACGAACTGCTTCAGTAGTTAAGGCAAATAACCATGAATGTAAGAAAGTTGCCGTCATCGTGACTGGCCGACCTGGATGCTACCATGGCCAACTGGGAATCAATTCTGGCCTAGTCCGAATCTACTGTGAGCAGAGTCGGGTCGACCCCGGATTTTGTTGCGCGCCCACTCGGATCCGACTCCTTGCCAACTCTTGCCAGACTCGGTGTGTTTTACAGGCAGCTATTTCTTGCGCTTTCTTTAATTTAAAATAGGTCAACTTTACCAGAAGTAGGATGAGACAACCGTAGCCGCAGTACCAGTTATAAGTATTCAGGTACACAACTGCTCACGATAGCAAGGTAACCAAAGTACTACAGTTGTCCGCCTTGCAAATGGTGAAGTTACCTGTACAGAACGAGTTTATACGAGAAAATTAGGACTGGGAACGTCCGTAACACTTTGAGGCCAGCATAAATAATTTGCTAAAGCACTGCCAAGCCCCATTTTACCTATCACAGTCAACACTTCCATAGTTTACCTCCGTCGATGACCTCTCAAAAAATACCCAGAGTATACCTGGAATGCGCGAGGTTAAGGTTGAATTCAAGCGTAATGCACTTACTGCACTGACATCCCGATACACTGGATAAAGTGTATGGAGTCCCAGCCGTGCTGTTATCCTTCAAGGTTACGTTTTCAACTCCGAAGACTCCAGTTATTGCATTGTGTCCGAATGCCCCATACATTAAGTTATGCAGGAGAAGAGCGGACCTGATGCAAGAAGACGGTGAAAATAAAGGGAATTAAATAACTGTACTATAGGCGCCTATGTTTGAAGTTACACCACACTAAATGTGGGTACTCCCACTGGATTTATCCGTCTTGCCGTTCCAAAGGGATCACGAGTCCACGTAGAACTTATTCGTCCAATCGGACAAATCCGTAAATATGCCCAAACAGGTAGTTGATTACGTTGGCCTACACTTCCCTGAAAGTCAGTGCTCAGTAGATAGGGAGAGGTGGTAGAACGAACGGATCGTGATCTACGAGAACGGACGTACATTTTATTTGCTAGTTTTAATCACCCAGTGGACATGTGTGTCCGGGAAGTTAAAAGACACGGAAGTCAACGGAAATTACGATGTACAACATGTTATACATACGGTAAAAATCAGTCTCTAGAGTCTTAGTTCTGTCACGAGACACCCGAGTACAAATTAACGGGAATCGATGTGTGATCTTCAAGTCGTACCGATAGTACTTAGGGTGGTATGCAACGTGTCCTGGACGGAGATGACTGAGGCAATCGTACACCGTCTGCGGCAGAAAGAGAATCTAAGACTTTCGGTGAAAGTTGTGAAATAGGTTTTTCTGAAAAACGTGAATGAGGCTAAGGCCTCCGCCTTTCTCGAAGAGGAACGGATTGATCAAAATGGGTCACACAGGCCAATTTTGATCTGTCCACCCCTAATAGCCCATTGACACTGTTAGGATTAACAATGAAATGGTTGTATCACATGTCATTGCCTTGTCATTTTTAACGCTCGCCATCACTTTGATTGAGTCGCCTCACGGATGTGATATTTTTTCCTACCGTGGAAGTGGTTATAGTTCCGTGGTTTTACTTCGTGTTTATTCCTGAGATCATCGTTGGCCACCTTGACTGCTCCCTCTTGCTAACTTTCACACTATCTGCATACTGGTTTCAAATTTTGAGGATATCAGGGCACACCATTGCGGCTGATTCTTCAGCCTCGGTAACACCCGAAGTCAAACTGTAAAAGCCGGAAAATCTGAATCCAGTTAGGTACAGTTCGCTGAAGCTGCTCATCTTCGCGTTACACTCCGGTACTGCTAAATTGTCCCTAAGCACGAGTCAAGTACCCTCTGAGCGCAATACATATTGCGCCTCATCAGAAAACAGCCAGTAATCTATATGCGAATTCCACAGACTACACCCTAGTTAAGGTAGTTCAGGCAGATATATCCAACAGGTGGTAAGCACGTGAACACTCTGGCGACGCTTAATAAGTTACCACAAAATTTGTATGCAAGTGTGACAGCTGCTAACCACATACGAATCGAATTTTGTATCGCACCGTTGTAGAGAAGAAAAGTCTTCTCCAGAACCCTCTGAGTTCTTAATTCTTGTGGTCCAACCCTTTTTACATGTAGCCATCTTGATTTTGTAAACTGGAGTAGAACAGAAGTGTACCTATAGTTTTAGTGGTTTTGAATTTATTGTGTGGTATATTTGCATTGCTGGTGAGCGTCACATAAGATATACCATCGTTGTTTCGTTTGTTTTATCGGAGCGACTTGAGAGTCCACTGGTGTACGCATGGCACGTATTAGTCCCGCATGTAGCTACCACAGCATGGCATACCTGTGACCAAACCGTCTTCGAGCAACGCTTAGAAGGTTCGATGAAATCATGCTTTGAACTCGATGACCATAACAGGTGCCATCTTAATTCAAGAACGTCCAATTCAGACACAGTTCAGTGCCTGTCTTTCAAGAGATTGATTACGCATTTTTCCGGAACGTTCAGCCGCTTTGCATGGGGAGCTAGTTCACAATTTGCAGTCATGCCTTTGCCGGCGTCCGTTACATCCGACATCAGATGGGTCATCCTAATCATTCATATCTACTCTTGACAGTTGAGACGAGCCCAGATCAGTCCCGGATCGTTACGATGCACCTCCAACATCGTTCCTTTAAGCTTGCCGCGTTTTGAGGGAATCCACTAACCAGGCAGTCAACATTCCGCCCACACGAACTACACAAACTTGACGACCTTCACAGCTTATACGGTAGGTAAACTGACCAGAAAGCTGCGCAGAATAGCGACAAATAGGATCCTAGAGAGCAGATAATACAGTTCGCACAAGATGGTAAGTGGTGCTATACTAAGATTATGGAAAAATAGTGGACACTTAGAAATGTCTACAAAGCCACAGAATTATATAATGACTATTCAGGTTAGATGAAATCCAACAATTTTAGGCGGGGGCCTATCGTTAGAACGGATGCACTGTACAATGGAACTGAAGCGACATTTTATTTGTTTATTATGAACTGGTAGAGTGCGATAATTGGAGGTAATGATTGGTGACTTGTTCCGCACAGCGTTCTTGCCCGGTCGTCAGTCACTTAGCAACGTCCGTCGGCGGTTCCCCTTAAACATCGCGTTTAGAGTTGTCAGTTTTTGACTCGCTAGTAAAACTTCGAATGTCAGGCTATTTATGAAAACGGACAAATTGATTGCATTTGACCTGTCGAGTTAACTGATAAAAAATGCCTAAGGATGGCGTGTTTTAATAAACGCTCCATCACCTTGCGTGGGATGCTAGTTAAGCGTAAGTGCCGATAGCTTTCAAAAGAATTTCGATCACCTGCCTTAAATGTAGGTGTAACAGTGGTCTCTTCTCGCTCGCCAGGAGGAGTGTAATCTCAAAATGTCTGCTTAAACTGACTATGTGGCGGCGCCTCCAACTCAAAGGCCGCCTCTTTGGTGGACCGGGGATGGATCGCGTCTGGGTTAGACCTAACCAAGAGATTTCATACATCAAGCACGGAAAAGCAGATAGCCAGGAGTGAAGACTGAGAGTGCCGCTGTTAGAGAACTGGATGCTAGTTTGGATAAGCAACATCGCAGATCACTGGCCAGTATTCCCCGAATACTCGGACAAACATTTGGGGGTAGAAAAGGTTTCCCGCCGGTTGGTCACAGCGAAGGCGCTGTTGGTTTGCTTTTACCGGGCAGTGCACAAGCTATAATTTTCGCGAGCTATCAGCAACTTTTTTGATTGCACTTGGTACATGCGCCGACGGGCTTCCTGGCTGCACCCGTTTCGTGAATTGCGAAAAGATTCTAGATCCTCCGGTCTGCTTATTGCCTTCTGTTCAGAGAAAAAGCGAGAGAGTACACGGAGAAGACGGCGCAGATATCGCGGCAGCAGTGAGCCAGGAAAGGACCTCACAGATTTCGAGGGGCAAATGCCTCATCATCCTGGTGAATAAGATCTTTACAATACTTACAGCTTAGTTCCACCGGAGAGGACCTGAAGCTGAATGTACTTACGGATCGTCATAATGCGCAGAAGGCGAAATAGAATGAGTGGAAATCACCACACTGGGCGATGGCGAATTCCGAAACTGTTGTTTATTCTCAAAAGCAGCTGTCGGGGCAGTCCACCTGGACGGAGAATATACCATCAGTTGCAAACAATGCTCTCCAGTCGGCAGAAATCGCAGATAACACGAAATTTGATCCAGATATTCTAACTGATATTGGCTGCTTATGTTTTGCTCTAATAGTACCCTGTGCATCAAAAAATTGTGTAGGATTACCATCATTTGTTCCCGAAAAACATACCAGCAACTCAACGATTCATCAATTGATACACGGGTTCGAGGCAGGGGCCCAATGTTCCCAGATCCAATCAGTTTTTCTTGCTCAACATCAAGCGGGCGTCTGTTGATCTTGAACGCAGTCATTGAAAACAGGGTGTAGCATCGCGTTTGGGGATCACAGTGAACACCAGGAAAAACTCAGACTACTTGCATAATAAAGTTAATTAAAATGAGGGTCAAGTGATGTTTAAAAACGATGGCCAGAAGTGCTGCTACCGAGCTCAGGATGAAGACTGTTCCAAAGGTTAATGACTCTGTAAGTAAAGAACTATTGTCCAAGGAAGGTCCGCGGACGAACCCAAGTAGCAAAACGTCGGAAGACCCGCGCGGGCTCCATGCGGGCATCGGTGGGCAAGCGGCGGGCGGACGGCAGGCAATGAGACTAGGGCCCCGTGTGGGCCACGTGCGGGCATCAGCGGGCGGTGGAAAAATCTTGCGAGGGAAGCTTTTTCGGTCATTCTTATATCGGCGATTTTGTTCAAAATAATTTCGGTACCCATTTCCAGCGTATGGAAAACCCAACAACCTCCTCCTATCTAATTTTCAAAGGATATCGGCGGAATAAATGAAAATTATATTGTCTTTTAACATCGATTTTGATTCGACTGGTTCAAATATTCTAGGAACAAATTTGTCCATCAGAACGGCTAAATCTAATTCATCGGCAACCCGATTTCTTTCATACCATCCACAGATGACCGAAACAGAGGAGGAATAGGACGGAAAATTAGGTCCATGATAAAGTTGCAAGGATGAAGTAGAAATAGCATATCTCCGTACATAATCGGGATAGAGTAGAAGTAAAACACAGCAGCATTACCGTATCCCTTCTAGGTATTCTAATAATACTGCAGATGATTGAAATACGACATCTTCGTAAATAATCGAGATAGAGCAAAAGCAAAACATAACAGTCTTACAGTATCCTCTTTATGCATTCTAATAATACTACAGACATTTGCCAGTTCACGTCGAGTAACCCAAATATGCCATCGTGAACCTGCACGAAATTCAAACACAGGGCACAATAATGCAAGTTTTTGGAGTTAGCTTGAAATTCCGCATTTCCGTTAGTAGTTCACATGGAGAGGAAATAATGTGACAATCTGAAAGTACTCTCTCTGAGTTTAGTATCAGAATATAAGAAGCAAGTTAATTTCATCTATACGATGAAGTACGAGGAAAAAACCCAAACTTCTCCGCACCAACTTCAATAACACCTATAGCGCAGCCGTAATAAAAAGTATTAAACTAGGAGTGGGCCTGAAAAAACATCAGTAAATTTGGTGAAAATAATGTCACATTTATAAAGTGGAATTAACTGACCTTTACGTCTGGTGTAATGAACTGTTTGGATTTTAATTTTCAACATTTTACTGGTTGCCCGCCGAAACCTACGGGATACCGACACATCACGATGGGTGTAGTGGCCAAGATGAGTTACTAATTGGGTTAGACAAATGCGAGTGTAACTCACTAGGCTATCGGTGAAAGTGAAAAGAACGAATGAGACAAAATAGTTACAAAGTTTCAACAAGTTGTGGTAATCAAAAGGGTTTGACTCGCAGAAAAGTGTTCACAAGTGTTCGAGATGACCACCAGAATATTCCAAATTACAAGTATCCGGAAGTGGGCAATATCACAGAGTTGCCGTGGACTGCTGAGGCAAGATCCGGGATGCGACGATGTTCGTGATACAACGAAGCTAAAACAATTGGATGATAGATCCGTGTGGTATCGTCAGACGACGAGAAGAGCAGACGGACGTGCACAAAATTTGTATTGTATTACAAGATAATCTTGATCAATTTGAGCAAAATTTAAAGAGGATACAAAAGGTTGATGTACAGACACGAAACATCGTTTACAAACAAAAATGAGGAAATCTCTACACGGGTAGTGTGTATCATGGGGAGCTGAATGGGTAGAACAGGCAACCCATCTGCTTTCCTGGTCCAAGGATTAAACGTTTGTGAACTGTGACACTTTTTCGTATGACCTTGCTTTCTTTTGCCGACAGATTTCACGTGTCTTATATTTCATTTGGTTGCTTCGTACCGCGGTACGAATTATGGCAGACTGGAGATTAAGGCCTTGGTTTCTACTCCAGTGGTATCCACTCAGGCTTATGTGCCAGTGGTGGAAGACGAGGACGCTGTTTCCGTAGTCGCTTTGTCAATGACCGACGCCCAAAGCACGGGCAAAAGTATTCAAGACACCGCACGAATGCCGTTCCCCGAGTTACCAACGACAAAAACCATCAAGAAGCCCCGTAGAAATTCTTACTTCCAGGAAGTCGGAACGATGGAACCCTGTTGGGAATGTCGCCTGTAAATCAAAAGGCATTTTATTGACCCGCTGTACAAGCCGTTTCTATGAGTGGCTCCGTAAAACCGCGCATACTCCCCCCTTCTAACCCTGCACCCAGCAGACGAAAAATTTAAATTTTTCGTATATGAAAACTTTCAAACACCCTTCGCAGAAACGAAATTTAACGAGAGAACAGAGGTCGCAAGTTGCGACACCTAAAATGCCAGTCAAGCATCCTATAGTGACGTTGACATACGCATAAGCAGTGATATCACGCCAACAGCCTCAAAGGAGGACCATCAGAATAACTCGGCAATACATATTGAGTCCAACACCACCGCCCTTTTCAATTCTGGGTCTTATTTCGCAAACTCTTCCTCACACACTCCCATCTCTTGTCTCACCAAGTCATGTGGTAAAGTAGCTCTCTAGTGCATGTATACGAACTGTTTAAGTTCGTTTAATAAATTACCGGAAATATGACAAGCAATTCATAACACACAACCCCACATATTTGTTTTCATGGAGACCCGGCCTACAGGTGACATCAGTGACAGTGAGCTGAGTGTCCCCGGGTATTCAGTTTACTGAGCCGGCTCTGCCCAAGGGAGAATTGAAGGTTCTGCGGTTTTCTTTCATCAGCATCTCCTAACACTCAAGGTTAACAGTGGATTTCAGTTTCCCGATAAATGTGATGCTCTGTGGCTTTGATTGGCATTGTGTGGCCCAGACTCACTCCTGGTGTGGGTCATTTACCGTCCTCCCTCATTCGACATCTCCGACGATGACATTCTTTTTGTGAACCTGGACAACTTTCTAGGACTACAGTTCTTCACTCATCTGTTTAGTATGAACAACTTCAATGCTACCAAGATAAACTGGACATCAGTTTCTCATCAGGAATGTGAAAGCGGATTCTCGACTTCCTCATCAACGCTGATACGAAAGAGAGCGTGCACCCAGAATGTCAACCCCCCCCTACGCGGCATCCTTCTGGTCAGATTCTCTCTCTGCTCGACCTAGTTATCACTAATGAGAGCCACGTGGTAGACAGAGTGATCATCAAGCCACCACTTGGACACAGTGACCACTGTCTGCTAATCCTTGAGGGTTCGGAGCATCGGGACGATACCCAACGAAGAGGGGAGGTGTGTAACGTGCGATCGAAACCAGCAAGCATGGGCAGGTTGAATTTGAATTGCGTAACAGAGCGTGCTACTGTGTTGTCGTCGCCGTTTTGGTTATCGTTTGTGTAAGTCTGTGCATGGCTTACCGGCCCTTTGACTCATGCTTGTTCTTGATTTTTCCTTTCACAGGACTGTTGCTGAAACCCTTACTTCGGAAGAACGCTGTCTCTCGGTGTCTTTACATTACCCCAGAGTTGGTCCGCAAGTGTTACGGACAACCAACGGTAGATGGCCGGCTTGTATGCTACATTATGTGCTACTGGTAACAACAACCAGTAAGAAAGTTCAGAGTTCGGAATCTTAATCAGGCTGATTTTGACGGCCTGAGAAGTCACCTAGGTTCACTTCTTTTTTACTATGACTCTGTGGACCAGAGCTACTACGCAGTTCAAAGCGCAGTTGAGAAAGCGGACGACTTATTTGTACCGCGGAAACTGTACAGTTTCTCATATCGGCCGCCTCTTTCGCGCAGAATACGTCGTCTACTCGATGAACGTTCCTATTTATTCTTGAAGCATAAGCTTACGGAAAACCCGGAGGAACTACGCGGGTTTCACTTCGTTCGAAGTAGGTCTACACGGGAAATCCGTGAACACACCAAACGCGTATAAGAAAAGGTCCTCATCAGAGCCCGTGAGAACAAAAACCTCATTTGACTCCCTTGTTGTGGTCGAGTTATTCAGAGAGAACTACTCGGCAGTCTGCAACGGCGCACAGCCGGTTTACACACAATCCTTCGGCTGCAGAATTTCTGGCAACCACTTGTTGTTGCTGAGTTCCGGTGCTAGAACTTTGACTTTTTATCCAAGGTTAATTCATACAGCACAATGGGTCATGACAAGATCTATCTCAGAATTATGAAAGAAGTGGCTTCTAATCTGGCAGAACCCCTTTATGAGCTGTTTAAACAGACATTCCAGACTGACATTCTCCCCAGCTCATGGAAAGAGATGACGGTCACGCCCATGTTTAAAACCAGCGCCCGGCACTTTCTGGCTAGCTATCGACCAATAAGCTTCATTAGCATTCCATGCAAGATGTTGGAGAGCTTATTAAAACGTGCCATCCGCAATTACTTCTTATCAAACCGTCTTTTATCTCTACTCAGCATGGCTTCCTTCTTAATCGGTCATGTATTATTAAGATGCTTGTTTTCATGAACAGTCCGACGAAGGCCAAAGACAATGGCCTCCTCCTCTTCTTTGACTTTGCTAAGGCCTTCGACCGTGTCCCACACGACCCTCTTAAAAACAAACTGGAAGCCCACGGTATTCAAGGAGAGGTTCCTCGCTGGATTGTTTGTTTCCTTGATAACAGAACGTTTAGAGTTAAAACCGGACCAGTTCTTTCATCTCTCTCTCTCATTTCTACGGGAGTTCCCCAATGGTCAGTGTTAGGTCCTCTGTTATTTCTGATCTACATCAATGACCTTCCGAGAAATATTTCCAACAACGTTCTGATATATGCCGCTGACCTGAAAATCTGGAACGCCACTGATCCTAGTACATTGCAGATTAATCTTGACGCGATTAAGCGTTCGTCGGATGACTGGAGTCTTCCACTAGATGACAATAAGTGCGCTCATATGTCACTCGGTGGAGACTCTGGTAACGCCATCGTGATTCATAGTGCACTTGGCACAGTAGATATCACGAAAATCGATTTGAAGAAAGATTTGTGCATCTGGTTATCGTCTAACTTATCTTCCGCGCATCACCAGGAGATGGTCGCGAAGAAATGAGTTGCCGCTCTTAGGATAATTAAACGCACTTTCCCCTGCATAGACAAGAAAGCGTTTCAAACGCTCCACGAGATATATACTAGACCGCTTCTCGAGTAAGCCAATCAGGTCGTGTATACCTGCCTGAACAGAGACATATTAACTGTTGAGCGCTTCCAGCGCGTGGCCACCAAACTAGTCACGGGCCTATGAAATAGCATGTACGAGACCCGAGTTGAAATTCTTAATCTATACCCGTTTGAATTTCGACGACTCTGCTGTGATTTACTTCTTACACATTTCATCTTTAGAGTAGATCTGATTGAGCAGTTCTTTATTATAGCGCATAATGACGGTCGGCGAGGACATAACAAGAAGCCTTTCAAGCTTCGTCCTCGTACCTTCCTTAGACAATAGTTCTTTACTTACAGAGTCATTAACCTTTGGAACAGTCTTCATCCTGAGCTCGGTAGCAGCACTTCTGGCCATCGTTTTTAAACATCACTTGACCCTCATTTTAATTAACTTTATTATGCAAGTAGTCTGAGTTTTTCCTGGTGTTCACTGTGATCCCCAAACGCGATGCTACACCCTGTTTTCAATGACTGCGTTCAAGATCAACAGACGCCCGCTTGATGTTGAGCAAGAAAAACTGATTGGATCTGGGAACATTGGGCCTCTGCCTCGAACCCGTGTATCTGTTGGAACATAATACAGTGTGACTCCAGTCTCATGTGGGAATAACGGACAATTTTCGCCCACCTAGTTGATACGGGTTACATATTCGGTTTGGTTACCGCATGTAAGCGGACCTACCGTGTCACACCTGTTCACACCAGGTGTGTGAATTGTCACATCTTGGCCACTGCAGAAGCGATAGGAATCCGGTTGCGAAATCCTAATCTGTTGTGCAGAAGTCTTTTGTTCAGGCACTGAAGTTACCATGGCATGACGTTGTTGGAACACTTGACACGGTACCACAAAAACCATGTCCATAATCCCCAAATGACAAAAGATTCACACTGTATTATGTTCCACGAAATCCTGACTTGACAACTAAGTTCATATATATTGTGTTGTATTTGGCCTGAAGATGACTCGCCGAACACGAGCTTGTTCGCCCCACATTGAATTTTCTGGAAATCTGGGGGTATATTTGAACAGCTGAAATATTCGAAATCAGCCAAGGTAAATATGCCGCAAACTCTCATGCGACTTTTGTTCATTTACCAACTGGTCTAATCAGAAATACGCCGACGTTAAGAGTTGATGCTTTCCACGGTTGACTGAGAATGAGTACTTTTCTTTAACTGTGGGCGGGTTATGATTTGTAAATGTGTGACCGGACAGTGTGTATCTTGCTGGTAACTGACGGCTGGGGACAAAGCCCATTTACGGGATTCATGGAAACATCACATAGTAGAAGAAGCTGGGAAAACTGATGCACATCTGACTCAGTGTTGAACAACTGGAAAAGAAGCGGTAATTCAGTAAACTGCTTAGGTTTCAGACGGTCAGCAACAGAATGATTGTGAATGAGAAAGTCATGGGAAATAATCTCAATGTGCTTTGTTCGGCAGGTTCATATTTAATTAACCACTTGCACTCTCCTTTATTGTCTTGGCAAACCATAATACTGGAGTTCGGCTGACAGCGTCAAATGGAATAGCTATATTGGACACCCTTGGGTGCAATCTTACCAGGCATCGGATGCTCAAACCGTATTCACAGTTGAACAAATTAGCAGTCATTGTGAATTTGCTCCAAAATCGACCGATTTTCCTTCTCGTATATTAATACCGAGTTGACCCGCATATGGCGAACATTGGAATAAACGAACTAAGTTAATGTATGGAAGCAACTTAGAAATGATAGCTTGATGAATAAGTGGCATCCATCCCTAATCACGTGAGCATTCGGCAATGATAGCGGCAAACAACAAGTTTTTAGTTCAAGGTCAACTGGTCGAGGTGGTAGTTTCAGAAATACATAAATGAAGTAATTAACTTGGTTCATTCCCAAAGCTAGTTTTGACGTAGGAGCAAAAATAATCTAAACTGAGCAAATAGGGTATTTATCTGTCGGGCGCAATTGTACATATTATTGTCAACAATATAATGGAAAAAGTCAGTGAGGAATGATTTTAATGACCACCATCGCAGTCGATTAGGCAACGGGATCAAAGTCATAAGTTTGCGCAACAGAAATATCAGAATTGTTCGTTTCCGAGACGGTGTTTAATATTATTTAGTACGGCAGAAACTCGTACATATACGAGGCGTATAGCATGGTTGCCAAAAACCTTACACAACAAATCAATGAAGGATGGTAGGAAAAGATTGGAATTGATAAGAACTAGTGACTAGTTTGATTCTTCGATAGATACTTTCCAAAAAACTGTTGATGAATCGAAGCAGATAGATGGTGTGTTTCCGGAAGTCCGTTTCCATTGTAAACTGCTTGGTTCGTTCATTAGAGCCTACCGGTTGATGAATCTTCACGCTTAGTTAACAACTCAGTTTTCTGATTGATACAAACAAACAAGGCAGCAGAACACAGTTAATGTTGGCTAGTTCTGTCTGAATTCACATGGAGTGGTTTGTCTCACGTGAATCAACCCCGACTTTTTTGTATGCCTTTCATAGGAACTGCCTGCATAAAACTGGCCAGTAGTATACGTGATTTATTTGATACTGACTTCTACTTCTGGCCTATCAGACCAGCCAGTGACGGATATAACATCAAGAGGTGAATATGGTTTAATTTATCATGTACCATTTTTACTCTTAAATAGGCGTGGTAAAATCACGTGATTCCTCTGGCCGTAAAATCGGAAACGTCTTCAGATTCTTATTTGTATTTACCTGCTTTACAGATTAGAATTCTGTTTGAAGTGCAGTCAGATAAGTGAAATTGAGATGCAAAAGCAGGGTAATTTTAAAGTCGGATGATTTTTTAAAATGAGAAAACCAAATCTAATTTATTGCCTAACTGTCGGAGTTGCGCACACAGACAAGCCAATAGGTTAGTTTGTATAAAAAGTTTTCCATTGCTTATGGTATAGAATATCAACGAGATGTTTAACTTAATTATGCCATTGTCAATATTTGTTTAACTCAATATTTTAAGGGTTATACTTAGTAAACTTTACTATACTTACATCCGCGCAATCGAAATGAACGAATAACAGGAAAACTGTTTTCCTATAATACTTTTGAAACGAAAGGCAAAAGAAAAGTCTACAAGGTTTACTGCCCGGCTAATTTTCCTGTATGCCTTCAGGTACATGGGATGATTGTGGAACTTATAGAGCAAAGTCGAACAAAGTTAGTTGAGAGAAAATAACATACCATGTTTGCCCTTTTCACTATGGCTGTCGGGCCACTTAGCTTGACAGAACCAAACGGCAATAGAGCAGTCGACTGACCGAGCCTGCTCCGGATTGGATAAAACTTGACGTGGAAAGTGCCCCAACAGATGGTGTTACAAAGTCGGTAAAACACAGGCGATCAGCATCTTCGATCTTGTATTACCTGTTCACTTCCGACATAAAATCATCTTGCCCGATGACTTCATATTTATTTACTCACCCAACCATCAACGATTGTTCCGCTTCGCTGAGCCCTTTTCTGTTCCATTGTGACAAACACTCTTTTGACAACAGATGAACATCGCCGACAGTTTAAAACCGTCGTGGTAAATGAATTATTTAATTGCTGTTTTGTTTATATGGTCCTTGTAATTCATTACACTCAGTCTGTTTGAGTCTGTTATCTCAACACCATTACTGCAGTGTACACCTGTTCAGATGCTACAACATTAGCTGAGTAATAACTCGTGTAATCTGTTTGTTTCTTGGTCCAATTTTGTGTTCAAATATCTAAATATTTCACACTGTCTCAAATCTGGGAATTATCAATGTATTCAAAAGGTTCTTTATAAATATTTGCAAGAATTACTTAACACTAGACTTGATAACAAATAGCTTACACAAACTAGAAATTTCACCATAGAAAAGCAAGCTCAGTACAAATTAAGTTTTCACTGTTCTCCATGACTTATATCATTCACTCTACTTTTGTCGATTATTCTGTGATGGAAAAGAACCCCTGACTACCTCAGCAACCTTTCAACCAACTGAGTTTCTTCAGCTTTTTTGTGCGCTATCTGATGATGCATGTTTTTCTTTGGACTGTTCTTGCGCGTAACGGCTCCCTGTGTTAAACGAGCGCTTGAATGAAAGAAAACCGGTGGGGCAACTTGTTTCTTTTTGTTTGCGTGGTTTTGTGGCGAAACTAATTTTTGGACCTGAAAATCGAAAGGCCGAGACAAAATTAAAATTTCATTGCTTCAGTCGGGAGGCAAAATTTTAATTTGTGTTGCTAGATTTTGTTGTCCTTGCGACAAAGAATCACGTAAACTTTGCAATTCATTCACGTGGACATGACAAAGACCCTCCGGGGAATATTGGAATTTTATCAGTTCTTGGCAGATCCTATCGAGAGTAAACGCATACCTAGACTGTTCCAAAAACTTCCGTTTGATTTACAGCTCATTTCAGTTTACTCCAACTTGCACACACTAAGGGCGTGTGATGTAATTCTACTGAAAAGAGTGGGCTCATAAAACGGAAAAATAACAGCGGTGTCGCAATTCTCAAAGTTGTCGGTTTGCAATGGTTAGTCTCAGGAAATGTGCTGATTAACCAACATCAAACTGCAGATGTTCACCGAGCAGTTCAATTCTGAAGTAGACTTTTAGGTTAATTTTTTCTCTTCAAAACGCGTGCGATGAAGCGTAGCACTGGCCCGAACAAAGAAATATACCAGTTCTCCAAAGTTTGAAAGCCTATTAATGGACTGCACAGTTAAACGTGCAGTACTACAGTGGAAGTCACCGAATGAATCAGTTTGTGGTATTGTGGAACTAAGTCTTAATTTCGACAGGCAGTCAAAGGTACCCTTGGGTTGTACCAGAGTATCCCCACTTCAGCCAGTGTCTGTATCCCAACTTGGCATGCAACTACACGTGAGTACTTCACTGAAAATAAATCCGGTAAAACACGAAGATTACACAAACAGTGTTCGACTGTTTTTGGGGAAGTACAAAATTCTTAATCGAACGTCTTATACTGGTTTTTTGTTCACCGTCTGAGGTTAAATACTTGGAGCCAATATTTGTACCAACATTTGCATAGCAAAGAGGGTCTCTTGGTGTGAGAAATGCCTCGCTAAATTTAGAAGACTTAAAATTAATGTTCTACTTCCCAAGTTCTTTTAAACTCAATTTACTGTATTCATCCAATTTGCATTTACATGTGTTCTACCTCATCAAGATTGTTATTTATGATGATACTCTGACCAAAGATTTCAGCCTTTCCTATGACCATACAATATTCGCTAATAGGTAATGACTGACTGTGGTTTCATCTATGTGAATTCATTTGAACTAACTAATGATAGTTGTAAATTCGAAAAAGCCGAGTGATCACGGGAAACACACAGCTAATGCTTGAACACAGATCGCTGCAGCTCTAATGGTGTTGGCTGTAGACGAGCTGAATTAAAAAAGATTCAGAGCAGAAACAATTTAAAGTGATGATCTTCCCTATCGGCTGCTCAGATGTTAGCATCACTGATGGATTTGGCACCGCCTACGTGCGGCGATACGGGACAGTGTTAGGAACTGTGTTTGTCCAGTCTTCGTGTTGTAGCTGGCGAAACTTGAAACAAGTGGCTGCACAAATCCCATTAGAACCACTAACCAGAAGGCGAAAACAAAAGAAACATTGGCTGATGCAACCTCATCAGCCAAAACACACGTAACTACTAAAGTGTAATGAAATGAACGAATCAACTTACAATGACTAATACCAGGGTTTTGAATCATACATTTACAGTGCAGGGAAAGTAAGAAAATGTCGATGATGTTCCAAGTCTTCTCAAATAAACAGACTGGGCTTCAGTCGTGTTATTAATGGAGCCCTTCTTGAGAGATTAGAATTATAACCACATAACAGAACGGCGAAACAGTTGGACTGATCGGGTGGCTGAAGTGATTGTCTTTAGTTTGAAGAAGTTAATAACAGTCTTGTTTGCTGATTTATCCAAAATCCTTTGGTAACTCTGTTCCAAACTGAAAACCGCACATTTGTGGCAGGTGAGAGATCAGGACATGATAATATCCGAGTGGTTCCTTCTCCTGGTTCACTGTTTTCCCTGTTTTGTGGATTTACGTTACGCTAAAAGTGGATTAGCATGGAACAAATCAGTCAGGAAAACAGTAGACTGATAGAAGACCAAAATGGCCCGGCAATTAATGTTGTTTGTCTCCCTAGCAGTTCTAGCCCCTTGCCGTCACAGATCAGCCGACTGAAGCTAGCCCGTAATCCGTCAAACATGTCCTAGGATGGAGGTTTTAGAGGGATTTTGCAAGCATCTGGTGCCAGCAAACACCCACAAAGTGGTGCATAGCTTTCTTGACATCGTAAAATGTCATCAGCAATACGAACACATGCAACTCAAACCTAAGATCCCTGAGTAGGCGTCATCAAAGAATGGCAATCCACTCACATATCCACGTAAATACGAGAATGCGATGATTAGGGTCAAAAAGGAATATCTGATCCACTTTCCTTAGTTGTTGTTCTTCATTTCTTTCAATGGGCTGAAACCGATCAGCCAACAGATCGTGGGTCATGAATTAGAGTTCTCGATATGGTTAATGCTATTGGGACCTAGCCTAGTTGGAAAGGCTGTTCGCCACTATATTATCGACCAATGTGGCCAACTGTTCCCAAGAACGATAATCTCACATATTCTTAAAGGTGCTGCCTCATTTTTGACCTATTCATTTGACTGTTCCTGTGTTTCATTATACATTGGTCGCACCGCTAGGTGTTTATTGAAAAGAAGCCGTGAACACTGCCGGGCGTGGCCTTGCTCCGGAATAACAAAAATATTAACTCATAAATTCTGGTCCACACAGCTGATGGTGGCAGACACACAAACACGGATGAAGCATTTCGCATCGTCTACCTTGTTTAGGCCGGTGAGTCAAGAAAGATCAAGTGGTACATCTTGTCTATAGCAGAGGCGGTGGCAATCCGATTATGTCAGCAGGAGTTGTGTGTTCAAAAACTGCTTGTTCACACCTTCGGATTACCTTGGCCGTACACGTACACTCAACTCAATTGCCAGTTTGGTCCCATCCCCCAACTCACCCCAGTTAACACTGACTTCCTAAAACCTACCTCCTTTGTGAGCATAACCACAACTGAGTCATGTTTGCATTTTATCTCATTGCGTTACCCATGTACCATTTTTTATGAATAACTTCGCTTACTTTCAGTTGATTTGATATATAATTGTATCAGCCTAGGATGAAAATTGATCGAAAACAGTTTCGTTCCCTGAAACCAAAACTGTTTTACGGTATTCTCACAGTATGCTTCAGGAAAGATACAGGTTTAAATATATCAAAGCTTTTTTCCTGGTTGACTGGTAAAAATCTTCCCCTTAACTGTTGACTGTTCCAGTCTAAATCATTTTCCTTGTCTTATAAGCTGGGTGCCTATTGGAAGATAGGTAGAATCCATACAGTCGGAAGTGTATAATAACATCACCCAGCTATGCCCGGCATCCCTCACTGAATACATTCACAAACCTGACAACAGTACTACTACTACTCACCAGTAATCAAATATCGATCAACAAGCCAATGATTTCTGTGATTTCAACTTGGAGAGAAGTCTTAGTCGAAGGGTCATCGATTGGAGTTAACAGACAATAACTGTCTCCTCTCAAGGCGATCGGGCAACCTGATCATTACTCACAAGTGAAAGTGGTTGAATGTTCACATATGATAATCCGATCGTGCCTAACGTGAGGTCAATAGCGCAGTGGTAAACGCGGTTGCCTCCTGAACAGCTTGTCCGTGGTTCTAGTCCTGGCAATG
>LUCH01001734.1:35475-87959 GCA_013368495.1 Paragonimus heterotremus
GCATTACATTTTCATTAATTTATCCTCCAGACCATGATAATGGACAAATATGGTAAACTCAGCCCGCAAGAAGAAGAGAGAACTCACGGTTCTCGAAAATCTGACGTACGTTAGTGGTTTCATATTTTAGAGACAACAGCCATATGTATGCAGTCCACTTGTAGCCAAATCCGTTGATGTTAACTAAAACCAAACCCAACGATCGTTCATCCATCGGTAATAGTGCTGTAATATTTTGTCATTTCTCTAAGATCGGGTCTACCTTGCTGGTTGAAAATTTTTGTTTGCGTTTGGTAACTGACGTCAATATCCAGTAATCGTAATTTGCATATTCAATCATAGATCTATTTTTCAAAAAAATGGGGCAACAAATTACTACAAATCTGACAGTATCAAACAGTATTTAACAGATTCAATATGAACTGGCACGTGTGACAGAATATATTTGAAAAATATGCGTTGACATTTACAGTTCTAAAATCTGCCAACCAACAACTAGGGAAAATAATTTGCATACACTGCTTCAGTTCCGATGACCGTGACCCCGTGGATTTGCGAATAAATGTCTGGACTACACCTGGCGCCTAACTACGTGTATGGGGTTGGATTCATTCAGTATGAGTAGTGGTGATAAGACCCAACATGTTCGAAACGGCTGTCCGCCGCTTCGCTGGAAGACTAACTGTATGCAAGAAGCAACTTAATTTAGAAACAGAGTTGCCTTACACAGGCGCCATTTAATTTTATTTGCCTTCATGTTGAAAAATAACCAGAAACAAGTGTGTTTACTTTCATTCTGAACTTTAGCCGGGATACCGTGAACTCTTCATATCAATCTAGTTTTAATGTAAGGCTCTCATGCGTCGAAACTAGGTCATTTGTTGACTAACGACATATTTCTGCGTAGTCATACTTCAGTAAAACCCACCACGCACGAACAAGGCCCATCATAGCAGGAGGCAAGTTAGCAAATGTACGACAGTACTGAACTGAGTGCATCCGTTCCTCCAGAAAGAAAGTGGACGAAATCCATCATCGACGCCACACTGATTTCAGTACACGCTGCAAGTGTTTTGAAGGCAGTCACCGCACCGATTCCTATTCGAACTTTGTAACTGACACAGCTCCAAAACTACCACTGTAAACAGTGTTCACTATTTATTAATTCAAACTTCCCAAGCAAAGGGAAATTATTTTGATGCCGAATTATTGTGAACAACTAGTTTGTGAGCTGTTCGGTGTGGATCAAGTTGTAGTCTTTAAAAAATTGTTACAGATTACGCAACTGGTTATTAAAATTTTAACTCTGATTTCCTAGTTGTCAAGGTACGTGGTGCTGTTGTCTTTAGTTGGGACTTCTGCCTACATACTTTTGTATGTTTTCCATTGCCGTTGCATGTGAAAGGATGTATCATTTGGCTTTTATTGTTTTCAAACGCAATAGTACTACGTAACCATGAAATTTTACTTGTTGCTTTCCTAGGTGAAGTCTCTTTCTTAGCCGCAATATCAATCAACTATCATTGAACATTGATATTTTCTTAAAGTTTCAAATGAGACACAGAACAACTTCTAGCGAATATAAAGAGTAAAGATGTGACTAGCAATTGTTTCCAATAATTGTTTTTCAAGTCACTACAGTCACATAAGTTTCATCAGGACATGTCATCAGACAAACCGTAACAACAAACAGAGATGTCCACCAACGAATGACGATAAAGGCTACTGCCAGACTACACAGAAAAACTGTTTGGACTGGACGTTGATTGGGAGTCACGTCACACGGTCAAATGTTTGTGTGTTGTTAGACTAGATGTAATCAATTTTTAATCACAGTATTTTTAAGAACTGAACCATCTTTTTCTGACAACACAAGGTTACGTGGTCTGGTAGCAATCGATTCAGCAGCAGCCAGAATTCAGTGAGGGACTGTTTTCGGTTGTGTTTGCAACTCTGTAGACAACCTGCAATACCTTGGCGACGTCTATGCGATGGCTGGCGTCAGCTAGATGTGCAACAATGGCGCTAGTAATTGATATAAGACAACCGGTTCCGATCCAAGCTGGATGGTGTTCTTTGATCTTGTATGACAAGTTTCTAGTTGTATGACCAACATATTCTGCAGTACAGCAGCGCTGTAAAAATTAGTACACGAGCAATGACTGATCGTCGACTGATAGCTTATCTTTCAGGCTCATTGCTAACATCGACATTGTTGTGAACCAACTTTTTAAGGTTGCCGCTGAAACATTTCGTCTAATTGACTGGTACATGTATTGGTTAAAATGATCTGCCACAATATTTCATTTGAGTAGGAGTTTTATAATCACGACCCTTTCAGCTAGGGTCATTATCTGAAGCTGGATATCGACCTTCATATTTGAAATGACGAATTGCTCGGGATAACCGTTTTCAGTTCCTGCTCTACTGCGTCATCCAAACAAATCTTTCTTGCTCTAGTTGCCAGACATTGGGCTAGATATTTTTTCTGTTTAGGGGGCACAAAACTGTTGAAATCGGTGTATTAACCCGTCCGTGTGGGTTTTCAATGCGCTACGCTATTTACTGTACTGTCTCGACGTCTGGTGAATATGACACCTAAAAAATGAAACTCATTGTTATATTCCTCTAATGAGATGACGTGCAATGTAGTAAAAACACGTAGGATGGTGGCTAACTCATCTTTTGACGGCATAACAACAAATCTATCATCACCATATCAGCGGCGTATATGAAGACTCTGAATGATCGACTGAAGTTGAGATTCTTATTTGTTCATGAATACTTCCGCCAGCAGTAGACCTGAAAGAGACCTCATTGCTACCCAATCCGATTGTTGGTACAGCTCGCCCTTGAACACGAATTGAATATTGAGGATGCCCGACGAAAAAATGATTCCTTTAGGTCCCAATTTTTTAAAAATTGAAATATGCTTTCCGGCTGTTCAATCTGGTCACGCAAAAAGTTAGCTGGCACCTCTAACGGAACATTTGTGAATAACGAAGTGAGATCAAGGGAACCCATGTGCCGGTGTTTAACATTAATATCCCTCAAGGAACCAACAAACTCGAAAATGTCACAGAGACTACGTGGACATAATGTTCGTCGTGTATGCTTCAATATTTTCCCTAACCACTTGGCAGTTGCGTGACACGCTGAATTGGACATATCAGGTATCGATCTAAGTGAACAACCACCGTCATGAATCTTCAGGAGTCCATATAAATGCGGGATGATGAATCCAGCTAGTTTCATTTGTACAAACTGAGTTTTATGATACGGCCCTGTTGCATTAGTCGTTTTAAGGAATTAGTAGTTTGTTTTCAACAAACTCCGTCTTGTCCTTTTTATGTTTTCTCTTTCTGAATTTGCTGCTATCTGAAAGTCTCGGTATAATTAGGTTTGTTCAGAATCACAATCTTGGCACCTTAGTACCACAGAGTGAGTAGGATATCAGCATGTGTACGTAAAATTCTCAGGGCAACTAGATGTTTTCGAGTAATCGGACTCTTATGAAATACATTTGATTGATGACAGTTCTTAATGCACTACAAGAAAATGAACAACAAAATAGCTAACGCGGTGACATTCCACATTGTCATCTAAGTTTAGAAGCACTTCATGACGTTGTGCCGTGATCATAAGACTACTGGCTTTAGAAATTTCGAGAAATTTCAAAAAACTCGTTGGGTGCCTATAAAGTGATTAGTCTGCCTACGTGACTGAATAAACGCGGCACAGAGTGACATACATTGTTAAATTTCAGCCAAAACGAATGTGCGTGTATTGACAACATACACATACAACCGGAATGTGCACGTCCCTATAGTAGACTGAACGGACTGTTGTTCCTATTGGCGTTCCAAATAAAATTTTGATGGATACTTATTATCCGTACAGTCTCTTCTCACCCCAATTTACGTACAACCTTCAATAACCTGTTTACTGTACAGTATCTCCAACGTACACAGCATGTTACTCAATACAGATCAAATATGACAATCGAATAGCACGTGGAACAGAGACAGCTGAATCGCGATCTCACCTTAAAAATTTGATGCACAGTTCGGGCTTATAGAAATTACACAGTACCTACTGCAAAAGCGTTTCCTTTCGATAGTCCGTCGATGGAATGACGGGCCACTTCAAGGTGACCATGCAACCTCCTACAGCGTATCACCACGTTTATGGCGCCTGTCAAGGACAAGTACGTATCTCAGATTTCTGAGCATCCACAAGCAGTCCTACAGAGGACACTGTGGATCATTCAGGCAAACAACCCAAAAACATTAGGTAATTGCAAACTCATTCACACCGATAACTGACATTTTCATTAAC
This sequence comes from Paragonimus heterotremus, assembly GCA_013368495.1. Lineage (NCBI taxonomy): Eukaryota > Metazoa > Platyhelminthes > Trematoda > Plagiorchiida > Troglotrematidae > Paragonimus > Paragonimus heterotremus. Next base: position 39,814 of record LUCH01001734.1, read on the forward strand.
ATGACAGCAGAAAAAGGGAAAACAAATCAATGACTTCAGCAAACGAATGAAAGCAGCCAATGCTGTGATCATAACAAAAGATGTTGCAGGCAGAGCAAACCACATAAATGAGGTGTTCTATTAAATTCAGGGAGAAGTCATCTGAGCCGCCTTAACAATCCGTTTGTAGTAATCAGATTATGGTGATTTTGAAGAAATATTTCAAAAGAATGATGCAATGTAAGATCAACATACGTGATTTTTGTACAATCTGATCGCTTATGCACACGTGACTTGTTCAGTTCCTTATAAACTTGTTCCATCTGCTTGTGCGAACAGACTATCCAAGCCAAGCTGGACCAATTTTAACAGACGATTTGTGTTTTTTATTCGACGGTATAAATTCATAAGGATAACTAGTTTTTTTAAAACACGAAGATTAGTTGGGTGATACACTGAAGCACATAGGGGTTCGCATAAACATAGCAGGGGTTCACCAAATCAGTGCAACCAAATAGAGGGGCAGCGAGCCCGAAGCAAAAATCGTATGTTTTGAACATCCACTTTGAAATACTCCCCAATCTTGCTTGTCAAAGACTGTACATGATATAAACTGTAAAGCATTTTTTAACCATATGTATCCGGTTGTATGACACTGTCTCGAACAAGATGTTGGACAACGTCTACAACGCTAACCAGGTCAGCGAAGTGTGTGGATTCCTGTCAGAAAAGGTTTTATTTTCAAAAATCAGATGTTTTAACCCGATTCTTGTAGATTGCAAGTAACCTATATAGATTCTAAAAGTGTTTGCATGAATTAATCGTGCTAACTGAACTGAAAGTGCTTTGAATTTTCCCCCACAAACAACTGAATGTGCGGCAATAAAACGCAATCAACAAGTATCATATATCGGACACGTGGATCTGGAGTATCTCATAAAGTTGTATCTTTCAGATGATGCGTTCACGACAAAACTGGGTTCCGATGTACTCTCTTATCATACACAGCAAATTTTTGTATCATTCACGTTTTCGGACAAATTTGTTGTAAAACGTGAATGAAGTTGAACCAGTATGACACATATGGTTACTGGGTTACGTTTGTGTCGTATGGATCTAAGTGAGAATTCAGTACGTTGTTGAGTTCACCACCTACTAACAAAATAGCTTATTTTCGGAATCTGGTCGGAAAGCTTCTCAGATATTTTTCACTTTCCAAACCATATTCAGTAGATTACTTTGATTTTTGTTTTAATTAATAAAGATCCCCAGCACCCGTGAAAGATAGTGACGAATCCTTCACGGTTGAGTATAACTTAAAAGTAAGCAGTGATTATCACCGACTTTTGCAAACAGTTTTAGATGTCTATGTGTTATCCAACCTTATGATTGATCAGTAGGCTACAGGTACTTACTACTATACGTTGTCTGTGAATAAATTTTGTGGAATATTTGCATTAATAGACGGCAATAAAACATTTTTTGCCAGGTAATAACTGAGGTTAAAGAATTCCGGTGACAAGAACGTCAATCAAAAACCAAGACAGTATTCAATTGAGAATGTCCGAACCTGCACATTCATTAATACCGACTGCATTTGTTTTCTAGAATTTGAAGCACCATTTAATAAACCGTGATAAGTTTTTCCAAGATATGAAATGAACTGCCACTCAGTGCAATTTGTTTTCATAATCACATTGTCCGTGACCTGTCGTTAACCTCAGATTTTCTCCTGTCATAATGCTAACTCGTAGCCTCAGAGTTTGCAGGATTTAAAGCAAAATCTGATTTTCGGTTCAATGAATCTCTGTCATATTGACATGTTTCTGCTGTCACTCTGTATTTGACCCTCATGAACCTATTAAATTTCAAATTAACGACAATGCTTTTGGCTTTGACGGTCAGTTAATTGGGCAGGAAAAATGCTGCTTGCAGGACCATTGCTGTTTTTCCTAAGACAACACAAAAATGTCTGAAGTTAACTATCAGAAAGAATGTTGAATCAAGAGTAATAGTATCCTACGTGCCGTTCCTTCTTCGTTTATAAATTTGGTAACCTATCCATTTCTCATGAATGATGTGCATGCATGATTTTCATAAAAATAATATGGTTGTTTTCTTCAGCGGAATTTCACCACAAGCAATATGTTAACCACTGCCTAATTCTTTTGGAGTGGATACCATCCGGAAACTAACGGTCCCTCATGATTCAATCACTTATATCGCCAACTGTTTTGTTACACCACGACACAACTGACGTCGCGGACAGAAACAACCAATCGCATTTTTGTTTTAGTTAAACTAATACAAAATAGACCGTATACAAGTGAGTGGTTGATTAATTTATCAAAATGGAGTACAACAGTCTTTGTTACATGTAATATAAGGATGACGTATATTTTGCCCCACGTGACACTGAAGGGGGTGGGTTGTCGAGCTTGAACGTCATTTACTGTGGTTAAACCTAACCGACATATGTTTCCGCAGTTCACAGTTCTACTTGAACATCTGAAAGGTTGCCATTCATAAGGTAGAACCTCTGTGATATAAAAATGTACAAGGAATATGGTACTGAAAGGAGGTCCTGCGAATAGGTTATCGTGGAAAAATGCTGAAATAATATCAGGTAGAGTTGTATGATAAATTGTTCTTTCCAAACAGCTGAAGTAACTAACTGATACGATAGCCGTCCCGTTAGCCCTTTATTATCAGTTCCTTTATCGTAAATGGTCAGTTGCCTTGACGTGACCGTTTTCATTTAGCCTGTTATGCTGGTTGAGGAGTATTTATGGATTTTGTGCGGAATAACAAGAACCGCCGAGCAGTCTGAAGGTTTTTTTTATTGGTAACCAAGGTCGGACGTCCAAACAAAATGTGCGAAGTTTACGTGAATAGGCTAATTGAGAGGCAACTGCGCTAATAGTCCGTCAATTTCAAGAAAAGGTGTACCCTATGTTGAAGTTGGTCTCCTTATTAAATTCTTGAAGAAAGTTTTTTATTAAAGCGTACAAAAATGCTGCTACTCAGTTAAACACAAATGTTTCAATGTTTGACATTCGTAGTTTGCAGTCCTGTGCAAACAAACCATTCGTTTACACGCCTTTAGGGTAAAAAAGTTGAATATGTGCTACATAAATATTCAGTTGTATCGAAAGTCATTCAATGCGTGTACGAGTAACTTTACGTCAACAGATGTATATCAATTGACGAATGTTGACATACCAACCAAAAAGTCCATTCTCATTAGCCAACCGTGGTCCGTATTCTTGGTGAGCTTCCAATGACTCAAGTGACTATATCTAATTCATGACGCTTGTTCCCAAGCAGACGTTCTGCGGCTGGTTTCAACTTTGAGCGGACATGTTAAATATATATTTGCCGAACGGAGATCGACTCAGCAACCCTAGGCATCAAGAACCGAAATCCTTATTTCTGTCCGGAATACCTTCCCCTGATAGCACAGATTTACGCACAGAATAAGCGGTACAGAATTTCATAGCATCGACGTACCATCTTGACCTTCTAGAAAGTTTTCACCAGGTGATTCCTACATAGTCTGACACAATAACTTGCACGACTGGTGAGACTGCCTTGTCCCGTTATACTGAAGCAGCTGTGGAAAGACGTTTGTGTCTATGTTTTTAGTAACCTAGCTTTTTGGCGCGAACCAATTGTGATGACAAGCACAATGCCTAATTAGTAAAGGGCACGTGGATATATCGTTGGCGTCTCTTCCAATTAGTAAATGATCTAAGTTTTTCACTCCTTAATCTAGTCTTGTAGTGTACATTCAAAGTACGTGGAAAAAATCCGTTTGGCTACGCAAAGCGCAAGCGTTAATTTTTCTAACCGTAATCTCGAAACTTCTTTCGGAAAAGGCGATTTTACACAGGAATGTACTATGGTGGTTAAACTCTCACTACCACCTAATGGGAAAATTGAATTTCAATAGCCTTCGTCAAAATTGTTCAAACTGATGTTCGTTACCTGCTTGTGCTCATCGTAGAGAGATGGACAAGATAGAGATAGAGAACAAGATATGTTCATGAGTTAGTTCTTATCCAGTTTATCTCTATATAACGTGGCAGATGATCGGGCCATGCCTATTTGGTATTTCTTTTGATACGTCAGTTCCATTATAAAGTAGATAAGCAAAAACATCGAAATAAAACTCACAGTGAATCTCTTGAAATGATAAAGGAAGTAGATAAAGATAACTCAGTTGAAGATATACGAAGCCAACTGTTGCTACAAAACTGCTGAATAATTGTCAGCATTATAAAACTTGATTTCTAGCTTGGCGAAAAATGATGATCTGTGCGATAAAGATTCCACATGATAGGTTATGACGATCTGAGCAAAAAGCGAAATTTTCTATAGCCGACAATTTCTCCCACGTACACGGGGGCACTTAACGAAATTTATTTAGATTTTATGCTTACATGCTTTCAGTATTTGATAGGCATGTTGGAGGTTTATGAACTGCTTTGTGAGAATTTATACGTTGCTTGAGGGGAAGAGAAGGAAGCGGAGGAACGCCGTTGAATTTAACCACTGGAATTTGTGCAATGACACTTGCGTATACATTGGAATGTTGGTTTCTCTGAAGGAACCAGCGTGACCTCTTCAAATTCAAAATCGGTCGATTGAAATGTGGTGAAGGAAAAAACTATGATCAAACAGATACGGATTTTGACTTTGCTGACCGAAAGCAAAATGCTACGTTTTACGGTTAAATTTTGACATTATGTTCAGTACTTGAAAGCTAAACAGATGTGAACTGATCCTCACTAGTGGTTGACGGAGGCTTTTAGTATGCAAGTAGATCGTTTGACCAGTCTTTGTAGAAAAAACACATGATCCGAAAGTCCATCTTAATACAGCCAGTCGAAAATGTGCATTTCAGTCTCACCCGGGCTTTGAAATCTCTCCCGCCATCCCCTCAGACAAACAACTGCAAGAGTGTACCACTAACCTTACACCAACCACTATGGATTTAGCACATGTTGTCGCCTGTGACGAGTCCTTGCAGGGCCGGTTTGCCTGGAGAGGTGACAGGGCAATTACTACGTTCACTCCAACTGATAACCATGCATTCGAGGTTTCTCAGTCATACTAAGTCCAGAATTCGGTGAAGTTGCTAAACAACTTTCCGCTTACTGACTACTAGTTAGAAACTTCGACAAGAGACTAAACAACACTCACACTCGCTCGCAGCTTGCGTACTCAGGCAAACATCGGTGGCACTTCTGCTTAAACAAATGTATTAGACTCAGTTTCCATTTATTTTACGGTGTGACAGTAGTGTGTGGCTTTGTCGTGATCCGCTTCCGAAGTCCGAAACCTGAAATTACAAAAAGTGAGCTTGAGTTTATTTGCTTGCACCACAACGACCCGGACTATCCTACACAAAACTCTCTGGCGTTTGACAGTACCATACATACATATATGTTTTGCTTTTCACGTCACGTCTTCCAAAGTGTACCCAGGGTTCACATGGCCTCAGTTTATCCCCACAGAATGTTACTGTATTGAAAATGTCCAAACGTAAAATCCTTCAAATGTTGACTATCTTCGACTGTTCCAACTAACAGCATAAACTGCCTGAATAGCACTTGTGTCAGTAAGATTTTCAAATGGCATAACCTGTCTCTAGTTGAGTCTGCAAATGCTACTGAACTCTACCACCTTAACTTGGTAGCCAAAACCACGTGAGGCGTTGTACTCGCTTCTGTTCCCAGACACAACTGGTTTTAAAGCGTGAGTTACCTGCCTCAGTTTGTGCTTACATTTTACCTGACTGAAATGTGGAGCATGATAGATTTCACATCAGAAGCATAAAAACATCCACCCTTTTGTGGCACCTAAATTATTACATGTTCCTTGTTTATTAGTCAACATATTGCCGGATGTAACAATAGTATTTATTAGAAATTCATACGTCTGTCGATGTACTTATCTTAGTTGACTCATGTGGTTTAATAAGGACAGCTTTGTAGTCCACATTACACCAAAGGCCTCTCCGTAGCACAACTATACACTTAAAAGGCCACCATCAAACAAACTTTCCAAAATTGTTACTACCCGTTGTATAGAAGCACACACAACATTGTGCATTCCTAACAAGCTCTGTACATAAAAACGTCAGATTTGTGAAACGAGATTTTTTTCTTATCAGTTTAATATCACTAACTGCTGATCGCAGCAGTTGCGTCGCTATAGACTGATAAGTGTTACCACTGTGGAGTTGGATCTTTTCACAAAACACCGCACAGCAAGTTAACAATTTCTGCGGTTTCAGCTTGGAGAAAGATTCTAGTCATGAGGTCATCGACTAAAGCTGACAGGATGGTTACTGTGTCTCCCCTCGAGGCGACCGGACAATGTGAGCATTATTCACAAGCGAATATGGCTGGGCCCTCACACGCGATGATTCAGTCGTAACTAATATGAGGTCAGTGACACAGTGATCGGATTTCTAATCCTGGCAGTGGCAAAAATGTGGACTACAGATGAGTTCTACTGACATCAAAACTCCAGTCTAGAGCTACTTTTTGAAACGACATTACTGAAATGCGTATAGCAACGCGACAGCTGCGATCGGTAATGTGATGCTCAATCAATATGAAAAAAACTCAAATCCTCTACTACTCACCAATGAAACTACATTCAGTTTTTCACTTTTGAGCTTTTTGAACAATGCTGGCGCAAAACAGGAAGCAGATTCACCAATTCATTTATGTGACTCGATGGTTCAGAATTTCTATACAAGGTCAGCGAAAAACACTACCATGGGCCTAGAATGAATGAAGGGTTGACATCATCTGATCCTTCCAAAACCAGTCAAGTATTCACTCACAAAATCAAAATTTCTCTGAATAGGGTATATATAATTGCTCCACTGACAAAGTCCGCATGGCATCTGTTGAAAGTATCATGCTTGAAACCCAGTCACCAGGTAAGTATCCAATGTGAAGTATGCTGTATGCCACAATATTCTTTTTGTTGGGATTACTAGTGATTGTACCCACGCCCTTCATGTTTTACATCATTGGAACTTTATGGTTGCTAATTTAAGTCTTTCTGACCTCAAAATAATAGATGTCAATAAGCTACGTAAGCTTTCTAAGTCAACATCCATTTCAGCGGGTAGACTCTTATGCTTATCGTTTTTGTCTCATTGCCTGACTAACCGAGCCATACAAGCTTGGGCTGCCATTTATCACCCAGTTCCAGGCAGGTTTCAGATTACACGTAGACAAAGCTCGGGAAACAGAGAGGATCCTCGCAGGCTCTGTAGTGCTCCAAACTTACCGTCCATCCCAAACAACCGTGGAGTTTCGAACTATGCTTCGTCAGTCGCTTCAGCTTCAAAAAAATTAAGATGCGGCTGTCATCCTAAGTGAGTCTGTTGGCACAAGCACCGAAATGACACCGCTCTACAAGCTATTTGGAAGAAGTAAGCAGAGACTTAATCGGCTAGAAGTGGACTCATAAGAAATATACTCTAATGCAACCTCCTGTAGATGTTTCTTTACGTACGCCAAAATAAAACGGAGGCATCTTGCATGGTTTATGATGTGTATTCACCATCAATTGTCGACATAATGGCACACCTATTGTCGTTTACCTCGTCTGCCAGCGACCGCCTACTGAATGACGTAACACATAGGATAAAGTTTGTAGGATACACACAGACCTTACTCCTAGCTGATTTTAACTGTTCTAAAATTAACTTCGACACCAATGGGTTTCATGCTAAACTCACATTTTCTACATTGAAACTATAAGATACAAATATAGATTTTTATCAAACAAAAATGGTCATAGGTTGCGTACGGTAGATATCCTCCCAAAACCCTCAATTCTACAGTACATTCTAACCGGCGGAAAACATTAGTAATTACTTGCAATTTAACGTCGGTTTGGTCGTAGTGACTACAAAGTTATTTTAACACAATTAATGGGTGAGGTAGACATGTTTTCGACAGTTCGAATTTGTGTAAAGGTGTTTCGCAAAGCGTACTGGATGTCATGTAAGAAAGTACTAATGGTTACATCTGGTCTGATGTTTCATCACACCCGTCACCCGATGACTGTCAGGAGTTTATGCCGAGGCCTTCATTTAAGCTATCCTCAGGTATGTTCCTGTCACGAAATCCAGGAGACTGATATGTGAAAACCTACATCAAAGCCATAAAATGTTTGCTAACAACAAAACTATCAGTTTAAAGCAAATATTATTTGGAAAGAACCGAGAAAGCATATTGTGAATACTTTTAAGTTCACAACAAGGCAACAACAGTCACGATCATCAATGAACTTCAGCATCAGCTAGATCTGACTCACAAGTTAAGAGTAATCACAAAGCTGTTCTACAGTACTGTTGTGTCCGTCACCAAAGCCATCAAAAGTATCTTAATACTACAAAGCAGATGGGATGAACACTTAAACTAGGGAAGCCGTCAACACTTTTGGAAACCAGAGTCTGAGTGGGTTCTCCTCCAGTTTCATATTGCCAGTACATACATCTAAAACCACCCTCACCAAGGTAGCGACAGCAACTCTTTTTAAACCATACATGTTATGAAATGTGTGAACGCTTTGTTGACACCTCTGATTTAAAATTCGCTCCAGTACTAAAGAACAGCAGTGAAACTTGCCAGGGCCACCCTGTGAAAATTTTGATCGCTCTATCCGAGAAGGCAGGTTATCGAAGTACATACGGTGTCAGCAGTCATTAAAACCAACGATTGCAAGGTGAGCGATAATTGTAGGTTGATATCATGATTATCAGATGTGTGGAAGGTCATGGAGAGTTTAACTAATGACCAGTTACACAAACATTTCATGCGATTTGCAGAGCGGCCTGAGACTTAACCTATGATTTCCTGCTGGAAATCCTCGAAAGTTACCCATTCCAATACAAAGCAGTTCGAGGGGACCAAACTAACACTTACTTTATTCGCTTGAAAAAGTTGTGCAGGTCAACTCCTCGACCTTTTGTCAGAAAATTTTTCGGCTCACAGATTGGTGGCTCAGTGGAATTCGCTTTTACCAGTTGTTGATAGTGCATAGTCTGTGCTACAATTTACGTCATTTTTGAACCCACATTGTGTAAATCAAAGTGACTACGAAGACATGACCGAAAGTGATAGGCTTAAGGGTGGTTTCTGCATACTACACCGCTTGGACGAGGACGGCCAGCTACCGGATAATAAGCTTAAACGCGAAGTGATGCAGCACTGTTGTTGGGGCCGCCCACAGAACATTCTAAGAGACGAAAAAAGGCGAGTGCAAATTGGACATGGCTGTCTCAAGTGATCTAAGCTTGTCACCTAGCAGTGAATCTATAATCAAGAACGTCAGCTTGGTAGGTGATTTACTCACTAGCCTGTTTAACCAGTTTTGTTTGGACTGCTTATCTATTGTGATCAATCCACAGTTGCTTTCATCTTCAACTGAATATATAAGATTGCTTTCACTACTATATTATGTACATTGTCATTACTAAGATGGTACACGGTATAGTCCAAAGACAGTTGACGACACTGCCATTTCAACGCTACACAGGTGATTCGCACAAACTTGAAAACTCTCAGTACAATGCAATCGTACCAGAAAAGGCTTGGTTTTAAAATAGGGGATCCACCATCGACCCTAACGAACCTTAAGGTGTGTTTATATCTAGCAAAAGCGACAATTTCAGCTTGTCACGCGTTAACGCTATAACGTCAAATGAACTGTTTTCTTAGCAAACAACACTCGTTTAGTGTCCTGGTTTGTCTACTCTGAAACAACCTACAAGAACCTGCCGTGATTATTCATCGATAGTTATTTTCAGGCACACAGTTGATGACGTACGAGCTTATGGGCTTGGTATTCAGACAAGGTAGCCACTAAGATCATCGTGGTGAAGGGAAAATGTTGTCCACTTCTCTCTGTTGTTACTAACTAGCTGTTCTCTTTCAGGTTGAACATCATTCATATTTGATCACAGCCTTCGCAATCAGATGGACTTTCCAGCCAGCCTCTTTTGAAAAGAAGTATCAAATTCGAGTTTTGTTCCAAGTAAAGCTCGTCAGTAGTACACATTTTTGCCGCGACCGAGATTAAAACCTCGGCCACATTTTCATGAGGTTATTATCTGCTGTGTGTTGCAGTGCGACCGCTGTATGCTTGATAGACAGAAATTGGGTTTATATTCAGCCCGATTTTCTTTTTCGCGGTGTTTCCATTGATCATCTTCTGGATATGGAACAATCTTTTGACTTGTATTTCCTTCTGAAATCAACCAGTATAGAATCAGGAGTAGACTTTCTTTTCAGGTTTCCTCTATTTGTAAATTTCTTATGAATCTGAGGAGTCCTATAAGTACTGTGGAAACATCAATTTTATGTAAATCGGATGAAACAGAATAACAACTGACTCCTGCTGCTGATAATTTGGAGGAAAAGCAGGCCTCCTTCGATTTCCGGACAGCCGTTTCGGTTTGGTTTCTACTTGGAATGTGTACACTCATTTGCAGATCCGTTGACTGATCGGTCTGTTCTATATAGCGCTCACCACAGTTATATTAAAGTATTTCTATAATTAATCGTAACTTGTTCATAGTGGTTCCTGTTTTTCAAAAAACTTGCTGCTATGCTACCTGTTGTGGTACGCACCTCCAAATGGCACAAACGTTCGCAAACTGGCTGCTATTAGGTGAAACTCCGAAACATCGCCCATGAACGGCATCCATATGGAAGTATTTTCCATAGAACGAGTTACTCTAGAAATGTTCACCAGGCTCGACTTTCAGTTCTTCCTGTCGAAAGAGCATGGGTATTTCCTTTCTCTCACGGCGGACTTGATTAAATGAATTATTATTACTGCATATTCGGTTTATTTTCAATGATATGATGTTTATCGGGAAGTGTCGGTTGTGTCGAAATGTTTGTAATCGGTGTTGTAGAAATGTCAAAATAAAAGCTCGTAAAAATTTTCTGAGTTTAACTGAGGAAGAACTGTTGGAAATTAGGAGGACCGGAATCAATTTGAGGAAAATTACTTCGAGGAAACGGTGTATTGGTCGTTTTGAAACAGTCAACCAACTCACGACGTAAACAGTCATTAAAATGTTTTCACAAATCAGTCCTATTAAATCAATGAAAGAACGTCTGGTTTACGTTTGGAAAATGGTGAAAAACGATGTTTCCTTTCAAATGGTGACACTACCTCTAAACAAATGCTTGTACCTTGTGTATGGGTCTGGTTGTGTATGTATCCAATTTGAAGCAACCGTTTGACGCATGCGTGAATTACAACAGTGGTTAAAACCCTTAATTATAGGGCCTCTTTTAAGTTAGTATATTCTGCATCTATCCAAGGATGGAACCAATGAAAAATTCAACCGCAATTATAAAATCTTTGACCTATATAAACTGAGCAAGCTCCACAGCAATGTTTCAGTTCAGACAAATCGATCTGTGTAGCCCTTTCGGAGTAAAGGATTGAACCAGAGTTTCTTTCTTGTTACAGGTCTACAGTAGTGCGTATCTTTCAAAAGGCAGGGTTATAGACTTTCATATGTCCACTTATTAGACACTGACTGCTTCCCTACGATCACATCATATAACGTAATTAGTCACTAACGGCCGCTTGGGAATAGCGCTCAGCTTGCTTGAGTGCTTCTAGAGGAGGCACAAAAATTTTGTCAAGTACAATAGATAGCCCCGCTAGCAGCAGTTTGTTCTGAATTTTTACCCACAGCGTTTACAGTAGACGGACATAACCCGTCAACAGTTGTTTATGGGTACCGACTCCGTTAACAAAAGCTGGTAGAAATGGAGCAATCAGTAACAGTTACAGACAAATCAACACCGTACAGTCGGTTGTGTTCTACCTGTTGAAGTAGTTGAAATAACACTCAAATCAACAATTATCTTGCAACTCGCTGAAGCTTTGGTCTACTAGAATTTTGTAGACTAGCAATCTGAGGTGTACTATTTTTTAAACAGTATGTGAACCAGTCAACTCACACTCGCTTTTATCGTTTTGCTTAATGAGCAGTTCCGAGTTTCTCTGTTCCATCCGTTTAGGAACTTTTTCATGTTCCATATTTTCTCTACATAATAAGTCCATACGTGGACGCAACCGTTTGTTGTGTGACCACTTAAAGTTTGACATCACAGCAACAATGGTTAATTTTGAGAATCAGCGCGTAGCTATACTCAGAATACTTGTAAAAACTGAATATTACTTATAAATGGTAACCTCTCAGTGTTGAGTGCTCTTCATATTTCTGTCAAAAGCACTTATCAAGCAAACTTATCTCTTCTGTTTGACAAGCTGATGATGTAAAAATCTCAACGTAAGTCCACAGTTTTATTGGGAAGAGTAGTAAAATTCAAGCGTTGTGGGGTGGAAAAGTATATTTTTCTGTTTAATCACTTACAGACTAGCGTATGTTTGTATATTCTGCTGATTGATATGAAGAGCAACGCACAAGGCGTGGTTAAACATCCAAATGCAAATCACCATCCTCAATAAGACCAAAGCAGTTTTCTGGAGCAGTTATTTAATCAATGTCACCTACTTCATTATTTCGAAAATGTCGACCGAGAGTGTTAGGATGTTGTTCTAAATGATGGAGTATACCACCTAGGGTCAAAGATTACCTTCAGATTTTAACAGAAAGACCTTGTAGGACCGTTCGATTCAGATTAGGCTTCCAGTAACCCGAAAACAACGGATCGGGCACTGTTAGTTTCAGTTTAGTACTAAGCTTTATGCACACCCAGAAGCAAATTGTCAACTGTTTACGTACTCACTTAATTAGCCAATGAGAGAAAATTGTCTAAATTAGATTGAATCTTAAAATGTTTATGATCGGCATTATTGTGAACCTCACCAAAACATTAGCCAACAATCACATTAGGTATCAACTGAGAGAGAACTTGCTGATTCAGATTTCCGGATAATTCGACAATATGTAGGTTATGTTTGAGTACAGAATTTGAGGTAGTTGAGAACAAGCAGAATAACAACTAGTCCCGGTTACGTTAAAGTTAGTGCTCGTACAGGTATCTAGTAGTAGATGTACAGGTGTATTCATATAAGTCGAAATAAACTTGTCATATGAGGTTCTACTGCTATCTTTCTGCATTTTGGAAATTGATGACAAACAATTGAACAACCGAATCGTTTACATGGCGTGTCACTAAAACCTGATAGATACCTCAGTGATCTAGCAAAGTATACAAGACCTTTGGGTAGAAAATCACGAAAGTCAACTGGCGAACAATAAGTCCGGTTGGAATGGTGGAAAACAGACTTAGATAAGCTGAATGACCAAGTGACGAGCATCGGGAAGATATTTTAATCAGAGATTAGTAGACAAAAGGTTCTGTGAGTATGGTGAAAGCGGTAACGTGAAGTGATCATGGGTTAACTAAGCATGATCCCCAGTTAGTTAACAAAACGTAGTCGTAAAGGATTAACAGATACACGAACGGGGGAACATGCGTTGGATAGTTCTTATATTGATTCCCCTCAGTAAACAAAAACCAGATGTCAGCATAAGAAAGCAACAGATTTACTTCCTTCCGAACAGACAACCTGCTTTGAATAGTCAGTCCGTACCGAGCTTGTTATTTGTCCGTCAATGCTTTTATGCAATAATCTCATGCATCTTAATTTTCACACCTCTTTCAACTATTCATCAGTCGAAGTTAACTGATGGTATGTAAAAGGATATACAACATTTTATTTTGGCGAACTTCAGTGACAACTTGTAAGAAGGGTCTCCGGGCCGTTCGCAAACTGGGTACAACAACCAGCTACGTAAAACCTCCGAATCAAGAATACTAAAAACCTAAAGAAGCTAACATCTTCGGACATGCGGTGTATGATTCTTTAATGTGTGGTTGACGACATACAGTATTCCGAATTAGTTTGTTCGTTTCGAAGCATACACCTCTTGGTTTTCCTGAGTAAAATGCAATCAAATTCCAATGACTTATTTTTACTCACGAAGGAAAATGCGACAAGTTAATGTTTTCATGGCGGTACCCAAATCCGAACTTTTGCTATTTTGATACGTTTTACTATCAAACGGTCTCCAGAAACTGCTGTAAAATGCAGTCAAGAGTGCAAAAATAATTTCGGCCTAATTTTTGTCAGTGCTACCAGAAAGCATCCATGTAGCTACATTCAAACACACGTTGATCACAGGAGTTATATTTGGTTATTTAGTGAGTTCGAAAATAATCATTGTTTCCTGTTTTTGCTTCAGACGGGAGAGGCTGTCCAGCATATCTATCACTTGTTTGGTCTCCTAACTAAAAGGGTCGACTCTTTTGTTCCGGCAACCACAGAAAAAATCGCAGTTCGGTTGCTCAGCCCACAGTTGTGGATTCAGAAACATATGTTTAAGCCCAGCGGTTACTATAGCTCTACATTACTCATTGAGGCCTCTAGATATCAGTTTGGTCACTTGATTGCCTTTCATTTCCGAACGTTTCAAAAAATTAGATAGTAAATTGTTCTTGCTTTTTCCAGCTTGATAATCATGATGCCGTAAAATTTTACATAGCCAAGCCGTTGACGAACAACCGAAAACAGACTAATCACAGAACTGTCTTCTCTTCTGATGAACACGTAGCGGTTAGAAATTCTGATCAAATCAGATCAGATTTCAAACAGAAGCTGTGAATGATGCTACAAACATACAAATTGTGGATTTGAACTGACGACTGGGTAAGGTCTGGTTAATTATATTAAATGTTTGCTTTCTGTATGAATTGTTCATCACTTGCAGTGGTTAGTGGTTTGCTCACTCCCACTAACATTTAACTCAACGTTCCATTAAATAACTCTGACTGAAGTTTCTAAGGGATTGCCAGAGTGGCTAGCAATTTTGAGTAGTGTTCGATTAACACTAAATTTCATTTCACGAAAGTCACAATAATCATAACAGAAGACCAATTCTTTTGTACTAACCATTCTTTGATAGATCTGTTTAACCGGTGTGACGACGTTTTTGTGGTTAAAATGAAAGTATTGTGATTCATGGATGATGGATTAATAAAATGTTTGGGTTTGCAAAAGTAAAATGCCGTCCCAGGAAAAATATTTGTAAATACTTCAAACACTGGATTCTTTCTATCCAGTTTTTCAAAACAGAGAGGAGACACGTAAATAATCTTTAACTGCACGTTAAGTTTGTATCCCATCCCTTGGAGCGCACCATTATCCAACAGCAATCGCTGCAAAGTGTGTTGGTAAACGTGAGCACATTGAAACGGATGTATGCTCCTATTACGCCCCCCTTTTGTTTAAACGGAACTCTGTAAACCCTGGGAGTACCAATCGCCGGTGAATCGGTGGACGACAGTTTTATCTTAAAAGAACCTAATTATTACTATGCATACTCTGGCTCGGAATCTGCTTGCGAGACAAAGTTTAGGAACGTATTCA
This sequence comes from Paragonimus heterotremus, assembly GCA_013368495.1. Lineage (NCBI taxonomy): Eukaryota > Metazoa > Platyhelminthes > Trematoda > Plagiorchiida > Troglotrematidae > Paragonimus > Paragonimus heterotremus. The sequence continues at coordinate 55,255 of LUCH01001734.1, forward strand.
ATATTACTAAGGGTAGGCATCAACCACATTGAAAATAGGTATGCCAGTTACTTTCTTTAGCCGCCGAAGTCCGCTTATATCATGGAGTGTAAATGCGTGGACGTTGGTGGTTGGTGTATACACAAGCTAACACTCACACCGAACTCATACGTGTTTCAGTAAAGATCATGCTAGCGCTGCTCCTACTAATCACCAAACTACTATCCAAAACAGACTAGACTTTCACTTGGACATCTATTTGCGGGTCTTATATATGAGTTATATTCACGGTTAGCGCTAATGAGATCCAGTTAAGTTGCACTGACCGTCCACTACATTACTGTGTATCATTAGAATCATTTGCCTTCAGTGACTACCTGCAAATCCTTCTTTCTCGTTTTCAAGTTAACTAGTAACGACTAAGTAGGTTTAGTCTGATTGAGGATTGGGTTAGAAAGAGAGAAGGCTAACGTTCAAATTTAACAAGTAAAAGCTGGTATGCTTTGAGATTTGCGCTTAATAGTTTTGCATCTTCTGATACAGACCGATAGACTGACAAATTTGCGACCCGGAACATATAATGCTGCCGTTTGTGGTTAACCACATTTTCTTCACCGACTCGATAGGACTGTAAAAAGTGGTGTCAAATTCATAATTTTCTGCCTTACCCACCCCCCCAATCTGTGAGCTGTCGGTAACATTCTGAAAAGTCAGTTGCTTTGATTGCAAAACCAGAAGTGTAATTTACACTGCCAACCAATACGGTGATTCGCATTTTTGAAAAAAGGTAATAACTTTCAATCATACGTAGTGATTTTGTTTCGGTTGCAGCTGTTCTAGATTTCCGCGCTATTTCCATGCTAGAAAATGAGAAACTTAAGGCAATTTTTGATAAAGGGCACAGTTTACAGATGCTCATCATTATGCTGTGAAGCTATAGCATTTATCATAATCTGCAAAGCTGTAGAAGTATAGCAGTTATTGGGAATATCGTAAGACCAAGATATATTTCTTTCCACAAATTAAAAATCTACGGGCTTATTTAGAACGTCTGGCTAGGCGCCAATATCCCAATTATGGCTGTTATCGGCAACATAATCAGCAATTTTACCGGTGGGTGTGGGCGTAAAGCAAAGTGCACGGGTTTGTTGCAGAGAAAATTTGTAGCAATTTGCCGCACGTTAAGCCTTAGCATTATGGATAGTTCAACTCGTTCAGTTCAAAATATATCATCGAGATTTAGACAGCTTCTCTTTGGTAGGTGAGTAAAACTAGGAAGTTCAAATTGGTGTTGTTAACCGTTTCACCAAAGGAAAGTGGACTTCAACCATATATTTAAATTATGCTTCTTATGAGGATTACTTTAAGAGCTTAGCTTTGCTACACACAAAGATGTTTACATATTTCTGCATGGCAAAATCTTCAATACATAAACAGAATAGAAACTAGAGCATAAACCGCTCGATTTTATGAAAGGCATTTATTGTAGAACGTGAACAAGCTCTTTTGTGATAATAACTTTCTGAGGTCACCGGAAATGTACGCCGACTCTAAGTTTCTAGCTGAAAAAAGACAACTGCTTGAGTTAATTGTAGTAGTTCCGTTTCTCGAATCCCCTTATGAGAGATAAACAAAAATGTTCGATAAACATGATAATCAACTACTAATAAATATTTGACGATTAAAAGTCAACGGGTTCTCACTCGCATTTCTGTAAGTTTTGTCAAATTGGTCAACTTGCGAATTTATCACATGTAAGTAGCTTATTCAACGTCATACTGAAACGAATACATCATTTCTGTGCATATCATCGCCTTTCATTTCGATGATGCTTTGGTTACACTGTTTGGGATCCACACAATGAACACAGAGAATGTCGGTCTTATGAAATTCAACTCATGCTTGACTGCTTCGTTAAGGTTTTTCGGTCGTGATGATAAAAGGCAGTAGAAAACCATGGCCGGTTTGATGTCGGTTATTGCTGGCCATCTTGCGTGTAAGTCAATATATATCCCACAACAAAATTATGAAAACGGCTTCGTTACGTAATTAAACGTTTCTCCAAAACAGCAAAGTTAATTTTGTAGAAGAAAGTTTGACAGTTGGCCTGGATGAATTCATTGGCTCATAGTACCAGGTTTCGTCCGAAGATCTTAGCTTGAAGTGCTCAGTAAATTCCATTTGACAGCTATTGTTTAAGGCTTGTGAATTTTATTCTAAAGAGATTCAAACGTATTCGGGTGTCAGCTGACACGTTTACATCGTGCGGTAGCCTTCAGTTCAGTCATGTAATCACACACCCTCATATGTTTACGTGCCTGCTGGGCGAAATCTGATCTCCAGACAAATTATGACGGGAGCTATAGGCTAGCCAGTCCAACACACGTAAGCTGTGCAGTGGGAAAGAGAGTTTTACGAAGAACAGAAAAATGTAAGTGGGGCATTATCTCGTTTGGGTGAATAAAGTAAATGAAGCATGCTGGTTTGATTATTATTGCAGTCAGGTACTTAATGTATGCAGAGAGAACGTGTGAAACAATTGATCTATCGTGTCTCTTCAGAATATATTACATTTTCAACCAGATTTAATCAACGGTTCTACTTAATTACGTTCAACTGAAGGAGTAATTTCATTTTTGATGCACCATGGCACTTGTGAACCCTAATTTTTCTGACGCGTTTCTACGCAATGTTGTCACCACTAAATTCTGTCAACCAAACAATAAGGCTGGTATGTAAAATGAGGTTTAAGATGGATCGAGATAATTCACCTAGCAAATTCATATCTCATGTAACTAACGCGATGCATTCAGTTAATCTGTCAGTATACAAGCTTGGACAAGGAAAATGGAGAGTTTTCCGGCAGTCCACCAGCGCGGATAAGAAGCACTGAGAGAAAATGGAGGCATGCGCTGATGAAGAATCAGACAAGCTACTTGTTTCATTTCCCGTCGACTGTTGAGAACCAGCATATTTAACCTTGACTAACCTTTGTCAGCAGCCGATAATTTGAATTATTCTTTAACTGATCCTTCTTTCATTTCTTCTTCAACAGTGCTTCCCTACAGCCGCAGACGCATATGTGCGTAGTCTATCTCCAGTGCTGGTTTGAGAGATATGTGAACAGAGTCTACTAGCAAGCTTGAAAGTAAGTTGTTTGCAATTACGAATGGAAGCCCTCTTGGAAATACTGAAACACTGTTCCAGAATATTTGACATCACAACAGTATTACGGATTCAACGTGAATAAATTTAGGCTAATACAACAGACCGGCGTTGTAAACAAACTGTAACCGATAGCATAATCAAATAATCTGCCTCAATCTGCCTAAATCAATCATTCCATAATTTGTAGATATTGTGCACAACCTTCCACTATGAATTATTTCAGTTATTTGTGAAAAGTCCATGGCGATTTACTTACATAATTGACAATTTAAATTGCACTCGATGAAGTGGTTGCTCTTTACATCGTCTGTTGTTTTTGAACCAGCTCGTCAATCTAATTGTGTTTGCTAGTGAAGCAAGACTTCGTATATGCAGTATCACTGGGAAAAATCAGCCGAGCCACTGTTTCAAAGAAAAGCACACGGGTAGGTGATGACGCCGGTGGTGATGGCCGCAGATAATGGACGGACATCGTCTTTCGTGTATTCCATAGATGACGATTTGAACGGAACCTTCTGTGGACCGGAGATCTTAGATTTGTTACCATAAAAATGGGTATTTTGCGGCGGACAACCCTGTTCAAATAAGTGTCTCTGAATAATACTTCCTACATTTGAGGGCGTGAACAAATGACGGACAAGATAACACGTTAGCATTAGTAAAAATTGTCCCTCCATCAATAAGTAAACTGACAGTAATGTTTAAATCAGAACTGTAAGTAGTGTGACTGTGCTTTTTGAAAAATGTTTGTTTTTCACATTCCACCAAAAATCTAAAAAATAATTCACTCCATTCGCCGACTCAACTGATTTAGCGACGTGAGGGTGTACTTTATCCATATTCATCCTTGAGCTGTTGTTGAATAAAATATACTGTTCGCGATAATCCGAGACAGTATTTTGATGCTGCCACTTTATAATAAGTTTCAACAGAATTTTTCGATAAACAGACCAATTGCTAACTAATAACTATAATGTTACCTGCAAACGAGGGATGAGGCCAGTCGGTTGAAGCGACAAGAATGATGATTTCAAAGTTTACGTCCTCCAGAACTACGATTAAAAGCTCACATCTTACATCATGCGCTAGGGATTAGAAAAGATGATTATCGAACAAAAACAAGACCTACGAAGACACATCTAGAGAATAACAGAAATTTTCTACACATCGTACTGGACAAAGCTTTTATATTAAGCGGAACATTCGCCGTTGACTAAAATGATTTTTAAGAAAAGTGCAGACAATATTATATTATTATTTGAGTAGAGGATAAATTGGGAAATATGCAAAGATTACTGAAGCGTTCTTCGATGTTTTCGAGCGAATCTACGACAGTAGCTTTTACCTGGACGAGCTTATCATTGCGCCTACCGAGTCAACCAAACATTGAAAATCAATTCATTCAGAGTATTCGATCAAAGATGTATACGACCATAGGTTACATATTCATCAGTGTCCTACGTGGCACTAATAATAGTTGTGACTTAATGTATAACTGAGTTTATTTTCAACACTGCCCTCAAATAATTAACAATATATCACCTGTCTGCTTGATTTGACTTGTACGTAAGCGCCAAAACTCGGCAGTTGATTTGTTCAGTTATGTTTGCCCCATGGGTTCGCCTTAAAATTGTCGCTCGTTAGAATGATTTTCTGCAGCCTCATTTCCAGGTTAAGTCACACTTTATTACATTCTTGGGACTAGTATGCAAACTCCACGTGGGTCATTCAGAAATGCTGACTATACAAAACTGATTTATGTTTCCTCCAGAGACCCCTGCGCATTTTGTAAATAATGTTGGGTAGGAAAAGCATAAAAATATCATTTGACATATTTTAACACGGATTAGTGTGAGTAGAACACATGAATTTAGCTGAAATATTCACACTAATCGATTAAGTCCTATGAGATTAATTCAAACATTTTGCATTTTCCAGGTAAAAGTCGCTTTGGAAACCTTGGGAATTTGAAATATTAAATGTTAGTTTTAAACAAGCTGATTTTCACCAGGAAATGTTTGACAAATTCGATCAAGTTAATTTATATTGGGTGTATACTTACTAGTAGACTTGGCGTGCTACTCATTGTTCGTACAGTATCAGATAGGCTCATTTAAGTTTGTAGCAGTTTCTCTGTAGAATTCTTAATATATGCCCCAGCAGTCTTGTAACTGTTTATCTTCTCATTAAATCTAGATCGCTGACACTATATTATTGTCTTATGGTAGGGGAGCACACGACACTTTCTGGATGGTCTGATATCTTGTTTGCGGAAAAGTCGCAAAAATTGCTTCCGGCTCCATTTTCTAAAACTAATCCCCAATGTTTTTCTGTCCACAACCCTGATCATCAGTCAAAAGCAAACTAAGAATTAACACATGCGCGAAAGAACTTTCACTCTGTTTTTCACTGGTGATGTTCAGATGTTACAATTATACATTCGAAAGAAAACTTAAAGTAACTGAGTTGACAGTATCCAATATTCTGTTACACGATTTATTTTCTCGACGAATGGTATGTTTGCCAACTGTAAGTTATAAACAACATATCACAGGAAACATGTTGCGAAGTTTTGCATGTCATTCAAGAAATTAGCAAAATGGAACCCTGCTTCACAAAACTCATTAGGCACGTCAAACAAATCCAATGTCGTGACATTTGCAACCATCGGTTAAGGACATGTTCGCATGACCACAGAAAACGGACTATTCTTTATTTAGTTCGTTAAAGTGACTGCACTTCGCAGTATAAGTCAGCTTTTTTAATTCTGACAAATGTTCATTTCATATTAAGCCCAAATGTTGTTGTTGGTTTCTGATCTGTTTATCGGGCTAATCACGCAGCTTGAAATTTATTTTCAGAAACAAACAACTACACACATACGTTTGAGATAACCTTATTAACTAAGATGCAGAATATTTTGATGGTGGAGAAAAATCTTCGTTACGTCGCTAGGTATACAACCAAATATACCAGCTACAGATAACTGTTTAAAACATTGAGTTCCTTTGATCTTTCAGTGACCAGCGATCGTGTGGCTTCTCAAAAGATCCCGACTGCAACCGTATCTTCTCACCTGTCTGTTATGTACGCAGGATTCCGTGTATGCCTGCAATAGGAGGCCTGATACGAACTCAGTGCCACTTTCTTCACTCGTGCAACTAATTGCAAACATCGAATGCTTGCCCTTTTCTTAAAGACTCATCTATGATTTCATTCTTCAGGGTCATTTAACCCGAACCTTTTCGAGCGTTGTTTAACGCATTTGGAGGTTTCATGCACTTTTTGCTTGGCGCGCTTTGAGCGCCGCCGAATGGGCTGTAGCCTATCTCGCACTTCTCTTATTTTTCCTCTTGGTTGCTGCCGTTGGTCCCAGACTAGGCTAGAACTAACTACTTATAATATTTCCAAATACTACTGGAAGTATACGGTTTGTTTCAAAACTCTGCTGTGTTTTCTAGTTCGATGCGTGTTGGGACTACGTTACGACTGCTCTTCAGGAAAGGCGTATTAAATCGTTAGTGGACGAGGGTTTAGCGCATACCCACTTGTCCACTACAATCCTCTCACTGTTTTCACCAAATAAAGATAAATGGACTGAGAATAACACAACGTTATGGACAAGTTCTAATATTCTACGTTTCAACCAACTCGAGTGGCCTTGCTCAAGAGTGTTGTAGTCGAAATTGGATCGCAAAACTCCTGCAAAAGGCCACTCGAGTTGGTTGAAACGTAGAATATTACAACTTGCCCCTAACGCCGTGTTATTCTCGATCCATTTATCAATAACGTGTTGAACAGGACATCCAAACTCTTCGACTACATTGGTATCAAATTTGGTGAGGATATCCTATACACATCCAGGGTCTACCTAAAAGAAAAAACCGGCAAACGAACTCATCCTCTTGCAACTTCAGTAAACTACATGAGGAGTTAAAATTTGGCAAATCAGTCGGTTGATACAAATTGAACGTCAAATAGAGTTGATAGCAACTTTCACCTTCCCATTGGCTTTTCTACCATATTGTCCGGAAACAAAGAACTAGATATTACTTCAGTTAGAATGGAGATTGCCAAAAGTGTGCATTCTTTTCAGTTGGTCTGTCTCATCCCGATGGGATCAGAAAATGTGCACATTACTCATAAACAAATCTAGCTGAAGGTTTGTGTGTGACAGTTCAGTTATGTTACACGAGAGGTTAGTGAAACAGTGTTAAAAATGGTTGCCTCACGAAAGCGTGATCGGAAGTCAAGTCCCGGCCCTGACAAATGTATATTGAGAAGCTCTAGCGAGAGATAAACTTTAATCTGGTGCCATTTTCTGGAAAGCGCACACTGAATTTCCTATGGAACGACGAAAGCCGCCAGTTACTGTATGTTTTCGGAATTACAAATAGAAAAACACCGTTGAAAGAAGGACTTGAGGTTCTCGATATATCAATAAATTATTAAATAATTAATTACTAATTTGCCTGCTGATGCCAGGAACATTTATTGGCTGTCGCGCCACATTGTATATTAGGCGAGAGTTCTAATCAATCAAATGTTTGGTCAGTGATCCCCAGTACATGCGGACATTTTGTTCGTAGCTAAATATCTAGACTTTCTGTCACCGCCGAAACGCTAGAGAACAAAATGAATTACGAAAATCGATAAAAGTACAATTTTACGCTATCTTATTGAGCCGACGGTATTTAACTGAACTCTTCAGACGGCAGTGACATAATCTTCATATTAACGTGAATGGAATATGTGGTAAACCGAATGGTTATGAGATGATGGATCACGTGAAATGAATTATAGAAAACGTTGACAAATAAAACAAATGTTGAGCCATGTATTTGAATCAGTCGTATGGCATAGGAACCCAAGAGGTTACTTACATTATTGTACTTACAAACAGTTTGTTCATAGAATTTTTGAAGTTTCGGTAATCGGTTTAAACCGGCACACATGGCACTTTGAAGCAAACAAGCCCTCACTGTAACGGCGTTGGTCAATTCAGTCAATGGAAAACTCATCCGAAATGCTTGTTCAGGTGGAATCCTGAATAAAATCCACTTGGAATCCTCAGAAAGCCCATAAAATGACAAGAATACTGCGTTAGATAGATCCTATGTAATCACCGGGCTATCCTGGTGGATATATAAACGTAAGTGGCTAATTTGAACCACGACAGAGGGTGAGGCCAAATTCCCGAAAACGAAAATTGTTGATGATTTAGCGCTTATTAATAAAGTGAAAATTTCTGGATCCTTGAAAAAATGAAGAACATTGAAGGATGGATTGAAAAGTTTAACTTCAACTTGGAGTAACGCAAATTTTAAAAAATATCCAGAGTTGAACCGCTCTTAACTTTGGAGTGAAGTTCATTCATTGTTACGCAATCCAAAACGCTAGTGTTGTTCATTCAGACGTTCAGGTTGATTAGACTATCATGTGCTTCTGAAAACTCATGAGAAAATGGTCAACAAGATTACATGGCGTAGTTAAAAAGTGAATTCCCGAGATAGTCACTGGTCAACACATGGAGCCCATTAAAACACTTAGGTCGGGATGGATGTGAGTGTCTAACAACAGTGAGTTAGGAGAGTTGCAGTAAATAAGGAATACAATAAAAACTGCAGGATGTGTTCTTTGCTCGCAGTTATGATGTAAATTTCCTTGTAATCGTGAAGAGCAGGCACCGAAACGCAACTTATGATACCATTTCAGAACGACATTCAGCAAGTGAATTTAGCATATTGCAAAGAATGCAATATGGCATCAAATCCGACTCAATGTCAGATGCAGCAAACGAGCCTCAAAAATTCCAATTTTCACAATATATGGTTTTGTTGAATATATAAAAAGGACGGTATACTGTAGTAACCATTGAGGTGTCACAAATTCGTTCCATCCAGCACTATAACAGCTGATATCGAAACCTACGAAGTCGCTCCAGAAAATCTTTGGCGAATTTTGCCCCAAACGTGGATTACGTATTAGGGAATCCATATTAAGATTATTGCCAGTATAATTCACAAGCTTCGGAAACATGTTGCCGAAAGAACATGTTAATTCTCTGAATGGCGATGTCTGCTTGGATTATCTGAAATTCTGATTACTGACTGAGCACGTGAGGAAGCTCCGGTAGCCAGAGAGCATGGCAAACTTGTACACATCGACGGAGGGCTATCCTATCGAAAAACCAAGCAACGTCAAATCTTGATTATAGTCTTACCAACGAGGTTGACTTAAAAAACAATTACCGCTCCAACTCATCGTGGTGATCATGGGAAAGTAGAATTCGGCACCCATGAGGATGCCACGATGCAAATTGAAGTATATCGTAAGACTGCTTGGTTACGCTAGTATAACAATTTTAATGGTATTGTAGATCAAACGAGAACAAGAAATTATTCTGGTTTTTACTGTACAGAGCAGTGAAAATATGCTTAAACGACACTATAAAAGAACAATTTATATTTATGAGAAGAAGCGCGTAGCAAACAAGCTCGTTTCCAGTGTTTCATCATCAGACTAAATACAACACAGTTATATGGGTTCGACAAGGGTAGTACATCGATAGGATGGAGGATGGTAATTATTAATGCCAAGTTAGTCAGACTCATCAAGTGTTTTTGGTAGATAGGTGCTCCTACGTAACAGATCAATCCGGGTTATTGATGCATGGCCACGGGAGGTTCAATGCTTTGACAAGACGTTTTTGTGAACATAATGGGTGTGAGTGTAATCGAATTGCTATGGCTTCTGCGATTGCTAATAGACGACCTTTGACCCACTTAGACTGCACTTCACAGACTCGATAGATCGGTTTGAACGAGTCGGCCGGATTGATCACATGGCTCGAGTCGAATGAGTGTGCAGCGACCGCCGATGAGCAAGTCTTCATCGATCCTCTAGCTAACCACGCCGGATCGTGCTCCCGCATGCGTTCAGATAGTTGCCTTGTTGTGCGGCCTATGTAGCTTGTTCCACAAGAAAAAACAAAACGGTAAACACAGAAAGAAGCAGCGTGTACAGGCGGTATATCTTTTAGCTGGGGGCGCAAAACTGGTGTGGAGTTAAATGGTATACGTAATTGAGCTGCGAAATAGATTTTGTGAAGTAGTGTGTTAAGTCTCCTGGTTATATTCTCAGCATTACTGTCACCTTCGAAAGGCAACTTAATATGGACAGGCTTTTTGTCTACAGTTTGTGGTACATCTCCCTTCGTGCTAATTATCAGGTGTTTGGTTATAAACTGTTCTAGATAACCGTTTTCAATAAGTGTGTTAAATATGAACTGTTTTTCTTCTTCTATGGTGTCATCTGAGCAAATCTTCACAGCTCTATCTAGTAAGCATCGTTTATGTTTAAAGCACGCCTTGAAAATTGCTATGCGGAGCAGTTTATTTGTAAGCTTGTGCTAATTGGCACAAAGGTAGATATTTCGCAAACTTTGGGCAAAAACCCATTTGTATTTCGTTACCATTCAAAGGCGATAGCAAATATAACAACATAAGCTGGAGACAACGCGACATTTTATAACACCTATCAAGGAAATAATTGGATATTTGATTTACATTCACACCAATTTTGCGTCCCCAGCTGATAGATATATTACGTGTGCATGCCGTCTCTCTTTGTTTAGCGTTCCGTTTTTTCTGTGGAACAAGCTGCATAGGTCGCACAACAAGTTTTGCAATTGTTGAATGTTCAGACGGACTACTAGGCGAATTACAGGGCTCTGGGAACTCCAGTACCTAAAGAGACTGGTAGGGTTATGTCGACTCTCAGTTAATTACAGACACCTCAGGTAAGATGTAATCCTTTTCTGCACAATACTCCATACCCGGGGTATTTCACGATCATATCTCTCACAGGTGATAATGAAACTTCATGGAGTCACCCGCTGAAATTGACTATTCGAATAGACAGGTTACTCTGTAGACAAAACTGATTCACAGTTTGAATCTGTTCACATTGGGACGTTTTGCCCGAATCTGTAGTCACGGCCAAAACCACTAATTGCTTTAAAACACTGCTTGGTAGGGGCAAATGTGTGGGACAGTCGGCATTAAACATTTCCTTCCTTCAGTGACAACCTATGAACTTATGAACAACTGAATCACTTTATATAAATTAAACATCACCAATAATTGATCGCAGCCGCCGCATTCTCGTAGATTTTCCGGTCGGCCCATTTGGAAAAGAAGCACTAGACTCAAGGTTCGCTCTCATTAGAGTTTGTCAATAGTGCATATCCTTGCCACCACCGGGACTAGAACTACGGCCACGCTTTCATGAAACAACCATGTTGACCACTGCACCAATGACCTCACATTAGGCACGACCGGATTATCATATGTGATCGTCCAACCGCTTTCGCTTGCTAGCAGTTTTGAGTAATGCTCACTCTGCATGAAAACCCAAACCCCATACTACTATTCCGAATCACTTCAATCATACCATTGACGTGTTTCTCCACTAGGTCGGTTGAATATTCAGAGCTCGTAAGTTTAACGGAACACTGTGCTAAGTATCTGGAAGATAGAAAAAAAGATTTCTTGCAGCAAACGCAAATGTGTACATTGAATCTTTATTGGCTTCAAATAAGGCAATCAAATACAATTTGAACTTCGATACAGAAGTGGGACACAACGTTAGGAAAGCTATTCTTGATGCTGCACAGCTAAAAGATTCCAATGAATCATCTTGATGGACATGCATATAATCCAGAGCATGAGTGGATATTATATGCTCACTTCCAAAGTCTTGATCACTGGGTTAAGAACACGACTGAGTGCGATGTCAAATGAGATAAATCAGCGTACTGTTTGCAGTCGATTTGCTGAGCGCAGTTTTGTAGGTGTCATGTAAAGTGTTACCCATACTCTGCCTGAATGTCCAGGTCAAGTCTACCTCAATTTGTTAAAGATTATGACTTAAGTTTCTTATCACGTTCCACATCATTTATTTAGCCTTTATTTGAATAGTTTTTATACTTTCAGTTGGTCAATCAGATTTCATTTTAGGGAGCTTTCCATTGCCATATTGCCTGCACTCTGAAGTCCAAATAGACAACCAGATACATCAAGTAACAAAATGTAATATAACATTGCATACGCGTCCAACATTTACTACAACTACGTGGCATGGTGCGGTCATATAATCTCGCCAACGTTTTGCTGAATGTTATTTACAAAACGTTTAGATACTCAGTACAAACTTTAAGGCACCCCTAACTCACTCAGACACCGAATCCATTTATTTAAACGAAGTCGCCCATTTAAGAAAACTATTTTCAGTCACCTACACTTCGTTTTGTTGATTTTACCCACAGATTGCCATATGACTGGCCTAAAACAAACTGCAACGAATGAACATGTGTGGATTCCGGTTAGATTCCAAATTTCCATTTTGATCAAATCGAATCATACTTCGCCTCCGGCACGCAGATCGATATATACGTTTTTTGTTTGTTTGTCGTCATATGCGTTTTAGTTCCTTCGGATTTCTATTTACAGCAAATATCAGATTTGCAAAGGCGTATGAATGGATGATTAAGGATGTTTGAACGGAAGGTCCACATAAAAGATATCTATAATATAAAATATTTGACTAATCGCTGAATCCTATTACAACGGCTATGTCTGCCGCAGTGTACAAGTTCCCTTAGAATCAACCATCACGTTGGTATTCATTTCTATTGCAGGGAACGCTTTCTTTTTATCGCATATGATTATTGTTAGCACGAGGGTTTATAATTGGAGGGGGATATATCCGTTTGAAAACATGAAGTTAAGCAACTTTGAATACGTTTATCTAATCGGTAATCCTATCGAAACAGCATAGACACTGAAAAAGTAGACGTGTAGAAATCAGTAACACCCATTCACTTGAAGGATATGAATATCCGAAACGTTTCAAAAGTTGTATTTCACAAACTACTGAAGGATATTCATGTTTCAGAATCCTTCCCATCCGCTGCTATTTCGTGCAACAAAAGCGATTCTTTCTCTGTTAATAGTTGCAGATATTTCAAACATGATTTGTAATGCACGGATAGTTGAAACGGGAAAATTAAATTAATTTACACATCAGATCTGAGTATTGTGATTACAGATGTGATTTATTATTCTACACTCTTTCTGTCAAACTTGCAGACTGTCGACAAATTGTTTTTTCTGGCCAATACATGAAGTGAAATACTACGGTTTTTGGTTTCTCTTGGTTCATCATAGTCTTATAGACTTGTGCAAGTGTGAACCTATGAAAAATTAACCACTATCGAGAGAGGTCAGGGACAACGTTGTAAAGATAAGTAACTATCTCAGTGTAACCGCACATCGTTATGAAACTTATTTAGAAAATGGTCTCTACAGCTCAACACTTTCGTTGTTTTATAAATATGCTAGATCCTTCTGACAAGCGAGGGTTGCGCGAGTGTTGTTAAAATTTCAGCGGTCGTTTACATCCAAGTTTACTGTGAAATTTTATATTATGAACCTGTCAAGACAGCTGATTGCGAAAACATTCGTAACATCCAGTTCACAATGTCTTCAGTAATACGAGAACTTTGTTGGTTTCATTGCTACACTAGCAACAGTTATCGATAAGTAACAGTGCCATGTTAATCGTGATCATTAATGTATCAGTTAAGCGAAGGTTTGCTGGAGTTTAAATTTAAAACACTTGTTAATAGGTAGTCGGATGTAACAAAGTTACACTGAATACTATCATAAGGTTTTCATTGTTTTCGTCTTCCTATTCGATTTCATCGTAGCAGGAAATTTTTTAAAACTAAATTTTTACTGTTTAGTCCGATTAATCCATGAATACCTTCACTTACTTTCTCGAGAGGTTTCAGGTAAAACTGGTGAATGCACACTAAGTTTTGATATAATCACAGAACGCGATAATTGGAAAAAACGAAAGAATCATAAACATGAGAATTAAGAAAACAAATATTCGCTGTTGCCTGTCGTTGAGGGTATGAAAATACAGAAAGTTTGTTTTGTTTTCCGGTAGGTTATACACTGGGATATCTTCAGATCATCGGCTGCACCGTTTTAATTAATGATCCGCAAGATCCATGGCAGATTTACACATGACAAGAAACTGATAACGCGTGAGTATTTCGGAATCTGGTCAAAACGCATTTATTGGGCGGCTGGTCCGAATATTTCCCAATAGACATCTGTGACCAACCTGTAGAGTGAATAATATTGGTAAAGGTTCATGTAACAAGTGCCGGTAAATCAGACCACTGTCGCTAGGTTATAAAAGGATCGGAAATGTAATTTAACCGGCAGCGAATTATACACAGACGGAAGTAACAGATCCTTGCACAGCACAGAATTTGTACGTTACTCTCTCTTAAATTACATGCGCAGCCGTATGGCTTCAATCGCAACCCGAAAAAGGAGAACACGAGGATCATGATTTACCAGAGACGAGCAAACACTGGACCGTGGAAACTGAGAATGTGAATGGCAAAAATGGTAAAATGATCAGATGAAGCGACCATATATAACAGTCATAGTGTTAAAACAAAACAGGTTGTGTAAGAGACAGCAAGTCTGTTTAAAAAGAGTTGTAGTGTACAGATATTTGTTTAAACAGCTGTGGTCTAACTGTTCAATTTGAACAATACAGAGCCGTTTACCTAACGCGAATCTGCTCCAGTCAGTCTTCCCTAGAGCATTCTATCTTCACTCTCTAAAGCTGACATCCGATTTCATTTGTGAGGTTGAGGAATTTAACAGAGGTCGATATTCTCCAAACTAGCTCGGTCGAGTTTGGAAGCTTCATCTTTTCAGGCTTATCGGATCTACACCTCTAAGGATCTCTTTTCGAAACTCCGTAGGCTTATTATTTGATTAGACTTCCCAGGTTAAATTCAGAATATAACTTTCTGTTTGCGCATTCCAATCTATCATCGAATCGCGGTATCTGATTTCTAGCGTGCCGAATCTGATAAAATCGAGTTATTTGCAATCATTTAGTGGATAGTTTCCTTGATCAGCAATCAACATATATTATGCAATCGATCGTTGTCACTGCGTAAGTTTTCAGACGCAACAGAGAAAAATCCGGGCTCCGAGTGGATTGGAACCAAAGAAAGACTTCGGAACATTTGCTTTGTATGGGGATTTTTTCTTGCTTCACAATTTCCTTTTTAAATAATGTCATCAACAAGATTAGTGGTTTGCTTTAACTATTGGACATTCATCCATCGTACACGGTGCAGTAATGCACTTGATATATTAAGATCAAGTCAGCTAACCGATGTCCGTTACTTCGCTCTAAAGTAGTGTGTATTCACTGGTCATACATATCGGAGACGTATAATCTGCTCTGGTTGTTTCCACACATTACAACAAAAGCAGACAGTAACACACTGGCTGCTTTCTAACATGTGCATCTATTTTTATATAACAAGATAGGCTGTCGGATTTTGTGGTATATCCGTTGCTAATGAGTGGTAAAATGCAAGTTGCCGACCTTGTTCCTCCAATTAGTTCCAACCAATAAAAGAATGTTAGTATTGTATCCATAACTTTGAATCACGGACGGTTTAAGGCAGATTTTGCCATTATGCGCACGCTTTATGTGACACTGGTCAGCTGTGCCTTATACCCGTGTGAATAACACTGGTAACTTAATTTACGTATCTTCAGTGTTCAAACATAAGTCAGTTTGAGACCGAGTTAAAAGTTTCACTAACCAGGTAAACGACATGCGTATTGTAGTCACAGCAAAGTACTCTGAGTGAAGACACATTTTTCGTGTAACTTATGGCCTGTCTGTCAATCACTACAACGATATCAGACACTGACTGTTGGCCCTCATTACATCGAACGCCATTAGATCACATGAATAATCTTTACTTAGCATAACTGGCTTAATTACTGTCGAATAACTCGAATAAAACGTTCAAAAGAGCGCAAAATTTGATTATGTGAACTAGTAGAGGCTCTTCGTTTTCAGGTGCCAAACAAAGCGGAAGGTTTCATCTGGACCTGATTCATCAAACAGCACTGATCGTTTTATCAAAAGGACATCCAGTAAAGAGCCACTTAAAGCTTTAATATGGAACATTTATGTTGTTCTTCATTTCTGTGGTATGAACTTGTGAAACATTGAGTCCCTTTTAGCCATTTGAATAGAATAGTCAGAAGACACAAATTACGATATGAATTCATTTCGCACACTCTCGTCAGTCGTAAACGTGTGACTAGTATGAAAACAAAACCAACAAGACTTAAATGAAGCGATTAAAAGTACAAGTCGGGCTGGATCGTGATTGGTACTCACGGCTTCATTTAAGTCTTGTTGGTTTTGTTTTCATACTAGTCACACGTTTACGACTGACGAGAGTGTGCGGAATGAATTCATAGTATGAACTTGTGTTAAACTTCCGCGTACCATGTTCTTTTATTAGTCAGAACTCCATGCGACTGGTTGATCAAAAACTGAGCAGCATTCACCTATCCTCGCCAATTTTACATTACGATTAGCTAAGTCCAAAAATGCGAAGGTTTTTTCTTTATCTCCATTCATACTATAATTGACGAGTCCTGACGAGAGTTAACCGAGTTCTGGTATGTTGGATTGAACGTTTTACATCTTTATACTTTATAATCAACAATTCATCTATCCGTGGCAATAGACATTATTGTCTGGCATTCTTAGATGGACTGTGCTTGTCTTCACCCAATGGGTATGAATAGGTTACTCACCTATTGTAATACCCATCAACAATTACTCTCTTTTTTCTTGTCTCAGTTTCACCTACACACTCTGTATTTTTGAGAATAGCATTCCATTCACACTTGCTAATAATAATCGCACAATCACGCAATGTATTTCACAAGCGTAGGTTGTGAGTGGTGAAACTGTTATGCGGCGTTTTTGTGCGGGTTAGGAAATTGACACTGTTCACCAAAATCCATTACCTCTCAAAGATAGGTTTTAATAAGATTAAGATTGTAATGAGGTTAGACTGAAGCGGTATTCTGAATGGAGTAAGTTCAGGTAATCAGGACTCACACAAAAGTTAGATCCAGCGAAACTGTGGTCGATCGTCGCCAATCAGTCAAAAACGGCGACCAGATAGTTTTGTCTGTAAGAGTTGCCGATTTAAACAGTTAGTCTGAACGTGATTTGGATTCAGAAAACCGAAATGCTTAAGGCAAGGTCGTGGAAGGGGTCAGCCAAAAAGTAGCACATTTGCTTTCCACTATCAGCCCTGAAAACAAACACTTGATTTTGTGTAAAAAGGGCGCTGTTCTTCAAATAAAGTGAGATTGCTTATTGCAATTCACAAAACCGTTGCTCTGATCTTTTTGACTCATTGGGAGATATGCGAGATAAGCCACAGGTTCACTAAACCTACTGATCACTGTGTTTCATAAAAATGGATAATTGGATAAATGACAGTTTACTAATTAAGATTATGAAAAATACAGTGTAGCGAACAAGCTCGTTTTCAGTGATTCATCATCAGGCTAAATACATCACATTTATACCACATTTTACAAGGGAATCATGAAGGGGGTAAACATGGACGGGTGGTTTATGAAGTCAGTCAATTCAATATTATACTGCATCAAGTACCCACTTGAACAGTGGTTCTTGACAGGCCAACAGGGTGGGGGGATGGCCAAGGCAGATCCAAAGTGTGAACAAAACGTTTCTGGACGCACAGGGGTGGGTTAAACAGGCGAATTCCAAAGGCTTCTGCTGTGGACAGAATCCTATGCCTCACCGCCCTCGATTGGGTGACCTTAATTTGGTAGATTGGACGAAATGCATCCGTCACATTAGCATAAGGATTAGAAACCACCAGGTGCGATAGTATGGCGCTGTTGATAGATTTCGTTATTCCACTGTTGAGCCAGGCTGGGTGGTGTTCCCGGACCCGTTCAGATAGGCGTCTGGTCGTGCGGCCAACATAACTGGTTTCACAGGAACAAGTAAATGAGTATACACAATAATTATGACTGACTTCATAAACCGCCCGTCCATGTTCACCCCCTTCATGATTCCCTTGTAAAATGTGGTATAAATTTGATGTATTTAGCCTGATGATGAATCACTGAAAACGAGCTTGTTCGCTATACTGTATTTTTCTTGACTACGCTAGGAATTTTTACGTAATTGAGCTTATTCAACAATGTAATGTAAATTGTTGACGTACAAATTGCCCGCAACGTAGTACATTTTGAATTATCAAGAAAAACACTAAACTATAAGGCATCTTGATTCCAACCGGGAGCGTACCAGCATCAAACTTATGTGGCTACCCATTCACCTAACAATATCTTCCATCTTAGCAAAATATCCTGTATTTTTGAAACAGACAAGTATACTCCATTAGAAAGCTGTAGGCTGAATTTTGACTGAACCGAACACAAAGAGTTTAAATATAACCACAAAACTTATACGACTACACCCAGAGTACTATGGTGCCTCCAGGTTAATGAACTGGCCTAACGTTAACTAATTGCACACATATCAACTATTGCAGTGCTCGACAGGCGTCGCCAAGTTTTGACATTATAGTTTTCAGACCGTAGTGCGTGATTTGAGCCTGAACCAAGTATCACGTGAAGAAGCTTTAAGCGGCCGAGGTTTCATATCATAGGCCGACTCCCCATACGACGGCGGGAAGATACGAATTGACTACCTTGAATGGAGAGATATTTTAATGCCCAACATGCACAGCTGAACAAAGCATAGACAGCAAAATATTCCAGAGATCAAGTGATGCTGTAAATTACCAGTTGTTAAGACCAGTTAATATCATCCGGGATTACCAAGTATTCCTATCTAAGCATGGCAGGAGGTACATATAACCTCTAACCTATAATTGAACAAGAAACGCTTAGGGTTTCAAATCGACCAATTAATCTAGTAGTTCCGCAGGGACTGTGTCACAGATGATAATCTGTACTTCAGAGATGAAGTACAGATACACTAATGAAATGACTCACCCAAACCAATGGTCAGTACCATGCTGCTTATTGTAAGTTGATAGTAAATTTTCCTGAACACATCACTGGCATTTCGCCTGACTCTGTTATAAGATTTAATTAGTGTGGATTTCCATGGTGGGTGAAGATGTCATTGGCGTGATCTTTGGAACGGGAATATATGTTTTAACCAATACATTACAGTTACCGTTTTGTTACAAGTTACAAAACATTCCAACGCATTGGTATGTGGAATGGTCATATCCCAGAGAAGTCAAGAGGTTAACGAGGATAATTATTCGCACCTGGATTCGCCAAGTGGTGACCTAAGGTGAACCGTCAACCCATACATCCGATTGGTAGCCTGTCTACACACCACATGGTAATTACACAAACATGTGTCAGTCGATGACGGCCTTATTTGAAGCGCGTACAATGTGAATTTCGTAAATTAAACCAATTGATAAAGGCTCTCCGAAAGTGTCAAAATGCTGCAAACCTCGTTGTGACTTGACCAAGGAATTACTTGATAATGAACATCAGCACAACACACAATATGGTTACCCATATCCGTTCTGTTTACGGTTTGAAATTATTATAATTTGGAACCCCTTGGAGGCGTGCTATTTCTTCCAGTTGCTAGAAAACTGCGATTTCCAAGCGGCATAAATAATCATTTCCTGGGTCATGGATTATGAGGGTACAAGATTATGATTGACGACAAGATAACTTGCTTATCTGTCGGCAACTTGGTAGAAAATCGGTTTTGTTTACTGAGTGATAGAGTATAAAAGAAAATAAAGACGCTTAGTTTGTAGATCGACCTGATACCGACCTGGAATAAAACATCTATAGGGGAAATTGAGTTCTTTCACACTAGTGATTTTGGCCGTAAGTATGTCCAATTGTCATGTGAAATTACTCACTTGAAACAACACAATCGCGCCTCACAATAACCTTGCAAAATTATGACACAGTATATCACCCTACACCTCCGTCACATATATCTCACATACACTTTTCATTCCGTTAGTGACATGTTTTTGTTGGAGTCTGACCGCTTCTTGGATGAGTGGCTGTTTTCGGTTTATTATCAAAATCAATGTGTGCCTTCCAGTAATTTACGCAGTTCTGTGTTGACACTAGTGAAGAAATTTCGGTCGACAAGTCATTTTACACTGAAGTAAAAGTAATGCCCTCCTGTTGTTTGTGAACTGGACAAAAAAGTAATCGGGAAGGCTTTATCACACTGGAAGTTTATAGGGAACAATTCTTACTCTATGCAATGCTGTGGTGCAGCAATGCAGTCCAGTTTATAAGTCATGTACTGAGAAAGTCGGTTATTAATCGTTTGTTTCCACCACAGTCGACCCATAATACATGTTAATTTTATTTCACTTCGTGGTGCACCATACCGTAGTGTAATGATTTCGATTTTCTTTTAATGCAGCTCAAGAACGCGCCAAACACCTGAATAATGAGTTTAGTTTGGTCTGTATTTTTTGACTACACTGTCCTCATTTAAATACATTTATTGATAACATCACAATTGCTGCAATTCATTACCTTCGAGACACTTTCATAATTTACGGTTTCACTTGCTTATTCATTCAAATGCTACTTAACTTCTACAATTTTGAGTGTTCTTGTAGGTGGGCCTGCTCACTGAATTCCACGAGCTAACATACGTGAATGCTTTCTTGGGAAGGCAAAAGGAGAGGCAGCAAATGTTGTGTGGTTTAACCTACCACACTCTTGTTCTCTCATGTGTAAGGAAAGACTACCACGAAGAACATTGGAAACTTGGAAATATTATGTGCTTTTGTAACATTTGCATTCGGATAAAAAAACAGCCAAATTCAGTATTGCCTTGTTGTGCAATCGGTGTGCTCACCTCATTACTTGACCTCTAAATGGTAATTATGTAATCGCAGCAATGTTCTTCCTGGAAATGGGCGGTATTACATTGTTTCGTTTAAAACTTGCACTCCGACTTTCTCTTATATGGACGTTAATGAGGCACAATGTCAGCAATTATTCAGCGATTATGTCACAAGTTGGCATGAAAATTTTATATCAGGAATTTTATTTCTGGCTTGAAATTATTCACGTTTTATGTTTGAATTTCAATGTAGTTATCAACTCGTGCAGAAGAATCATTCGTTTTGCTAATTTTTATCCACTCCAATGGTTAAGTTGTTCCCTGGTAACTTTCATGGTCTGCCCACCAACGAATTAAATATTTGCTTTTGTCCGTGAAGTGTTTGTTTGGAGATGGTGAAATTCTAAGGAGTGGATTGAGAAAAACACACACACTAAAGTTTCTAAGACCGCAAACTTTTCCGTGATTTTCAACTTCTTTTATGTCCTCATGTTCACAGTAACATGTACATTTCTCTGTTACAGCTCACCATATGGAACTACCTATGTTCATCACCCGCGTAGCTCTTAAGCAGCACGATTTTCGTTAACTTCGTAGATAAGCAAATGAACTAACTACGAGTCTACTAGTTAACTTCTTTTGAAGGATATTTTTTGCAAAAGAGAAACAGTTTTTTGCACAGTATACCTGTCGAGTACATCTCGTTGGACCTCACCAAGTACCTATTGTAGTCTACCGGTTTATAGTTTAAAGTTTAATAGACTTTGTAGAGTCAAATGACAAAATCAGTGGATAAGCACACAGAGATGCGCATCATTTACCAAGCCTGATGAATAAGTCTCTCTGTAATCAGAGAGGCGGTTTCCATTTACTAATTGCTACCACCTTCGCGAACCTTAGAAGCGTTTATTATTTCGCTGTGTAACATACCTGAAAGGTTTCCTCCAGGTTCCTTAGTGGCCACTATCTAAACAAGTATCAATGGATCGATGACGTAGATTTCTTCTAGACTTGTCACGGTTTGACCGGACTGAGAAATGGTGGTATCCATGAAAGTTTTGTGGACCCAAACTGGAATGTGTCCGTTGGTCCGATTGCGCAATTGCCACATAGTTCTGTTCACGTTAGTGGCATGGCCCACAGAAAAAAATCTATAAGTAAAGTAACATTTGTTTTTGATAAATTATCGTTAAGCCAATACAATTATAAGAAATATTTGAAGGAGAACCGAACTGTTAAACTAGTCAAGATAAAAGCCACAATAGTCCAACGTTTGTAAGTACAAAAAATTGTGATTGCGTATGGTTCTGAACGCAAAGTAAGCATACGTCTCTTGAACGAGATAAGTCGTCTCGGTTTGCGTGAGCGAGTGAGAATTAGTAACTTCCATATGTAAACGCTCAACCAGTTTCGCTTGTGAGTAATGATCAGGTTGCCCAATCGCCTCGGTAGGAGACACAGTTACTGTCAACTGGAACGTCTGTGGGAGTGTGGCGGCTGCGATCAGATGTGGATGATGTTCAACTTGAAATAAACGAAATCCCCGACTACTCATCAGTAATTAGGAATTACTCAAGGTCAGTGGATTAATGTAGCCCAGTTATATTGTTTTGTAGGAATAATGTACTGAATCACGTAGTCTGAATGCGACTGGTGCGGCAGTTGCAAAAATTTGCTTCCTGACAGTTTTTAGTTGAAGATTCCGAAGATTTCATGCGGTCTAAGATTTTCTCTGGGTGTCTGATGGTGGTTGCTTACGACAAGGAGTTGTATAATATAACTAGCTGCTGATTTTGCAACCTTGGTTGTGATCAAGAGTGAGTGGTATCCATTAACCAGCTCGCACACACGTCTAGATTTCGGGCTAATATCTTCTGACGCACAATGGCAGCAACTAAATAAATACACAGGCACAGACTGGTCGTCAACAGATAAACTGCTTTAGAAGTATTTCTAAGCATAGGCTTGAAGATGAGTCAGTTGGAGTGCCGTGCTTGGTTAAACACCTTGAGAACACATTTTATCCCACTTCGATTAAGTAGACAACAAAATTATTGTTCACGCATGACCTACAGAGGGCACTGTTCAAATACTGATGCACAATGGATAATTTTCCAACTTTCCTATAAATCTATCAGCCATAATTGGAAATATTATAAGGACTATCACCAACCTATTTCCCTATCAGTAAAACGTCCACTGGATTTGAACTGTGCCTTGAGCATGCAAGGCAAACAAAATTCTTTGAATAATCAATGTATTCACATGTAAGAATGATTGTACCTCGTAGTATTAGTGCTAATTTATAACTTGAACACATGAGATGGTCTTCAATCCTGACATCTTGCACAATGTCACCGAACTCAGGGCTCTCTTGGAAAATGCAAGGACAGCTATTGTGGCTCGAGACCGCAAGCCGGATCTAGCCATTGATCGGCAGCGATGATTTTAGAGGTGATTTTGGTCAGCTTTATTGGACGAAGGCGGCCTTGTCTCATTGACTTAACCAAACCACCTAATATAAGGTGAACTATGAGAGCTGCTTCTGATTTGTTCACAATCAGTAACCTCGAAACGTCATTTGTATGAAACGTAAACGTAGATGACAGAGATCAGTAATTTTCAGATGGAATGTTCCACACTATATCTCGTGTGTTCTCCGTTTTGGTTTATTATATTGAGAGCAAAGAAGAAGCACACCTCATTCATCTTGGCTTACAAAGATAAAGTTATCTGCGGGATTACCAAGCGCGAAGATTTCCAACACAGTTGAAAGTGTTTAGCTTGTGTTATAACCAATTTCATTGCTTTCTACGTGTGTTGTACAGGTGTCACACCTCAAACGTAGCTTGCCTAAGTTTTTTTCGTTACTCTTGCTCAAAATCTAGCCTGTTATTGTCAAGCTAGTTACGCTGAGTAATTGGCAAGTAAGTAACTCATAAAGACCAACAAACACTTCCAGAAATCATTGAGACCTTGTAAACCCCCCCCCCTCCACCTCAACCAGTCACTTTTTATTGACGCTCGTCATCAAATAAAGTCTGAAGAAACACTGTGAATTATCTACGTGGTTCTTCAAGTCACTCCAGAGGTATTATGGTGGCGATACCATTGGTGACAGACTTTTATTATCATACTCAACAATTTATATTCGTGTGTCCAGAACAGTTCATTAGAGGCACTCCAATTCCCTCAACCACTTATCGCGTGCCAGTCAAAGAACAGAACGTTCGCGTGCAGCAGACTGTCTGTACGGGTGCCGCGCACAGTTGAAAGACACCAGTTATCAGAATAAAGTTATTGTGGCAGTTTGAATGTAGCCAGTTCATCTAACCGCTCACTTACCAGATCAGCCACAAAACCAACAAAAACTGTTTATAAACATACATGAATAGGAACTATCGTGCTCACTCTGTACCTAATCAAAAATAGGCAGGGTGAATTCCCTTGTGTACCTGGATAGAACATTTAGAACTTCTAATCAGATCACTCTACTTCGTGTCTTAAGCGAATAAGCGATGATCGAGAAAGATAGATATCACTTCTTTGCTACTAACTATGCACTTGCGGTATCTAACTATACACGTAGCCACTCTGGAATGAGCTGTCTTTTCCTAGCGTCCAGCTGGTGATCTCTGTAACTACAAGTTAATTAGTAGATCCTGTGGGATGTGTCAAAATCATAGAGACTACCCTTCTTAGCGGAGACAGAAAGCGACACGGCTGCTACATTACGCGATTAGGGCGCGGAATACGCTACGAAAATGATGACTGTCCGTGTCACTTCATTTGCTTGACAAACGAGTCACTCACAATCAGTTTATCAACTACACCACATTTTTGTTATAGATTTTCTTCTGGGATTTTTCTATTAAGACGCCCGAAGACTTTGGGAAAAATAGTAGGAGTAGGCAAGCCCCTTTAGTGTGGAAAGAAGCACTTTACCGTCCTGAGGCATTATATTCTCCACAATAATGCGGTGTGCATCGTTAAGAAAAGTGCATATGACTGCTTGGTTTGTATTGAGAAGAACTCAAGAAAGAAATTGATGATCAGCTGACGTTGGGTTTCTATCAGATTAAATTAGAAATCTGCTCATTTTCTCTCTAATGTATCATTATAGAAACGTAGACAGTGCGACTGTTATTCTCCACCTGTGAGTTTATTGTTCAGGTGCACAAAGGTTACCGTGGCAGTTGCGTGTTGTTAGCTTGATTTTACCCTTGGTTATGACCAGGACGTCATCCTTGTACCGTCTGTATAACGTTTCGTTTGGTTCTTCGAATTTTGCTTTAGTTTTTTCAGCAAAACATGCTTGAATGAACCCTAAGTAGGGTGCCCGTATAAATCTACTTACATTGGCAATAAATATCATAGGTAGTCTCAAGACTGCGTTTAGCTATTTAGATCTTACAGGGGCTTGAATATTGTTGAAATCAACTCTGTGATGTCAACTAAGGCAATGCAACTGCTTGTCGTAAGATCTGAATATAAATGGCCATCAACAAAACTCATGTCAAGATTGTCCTGAACTTGTTCCGATGCGTTCTTGAGACAAAACTCTATTTAATTTTCTTACGGATTCTGATTTATCCTCAAGAAGTCCGATGTTTTCGTGTTGTGGGTGATTGAGCATCAACAACAGTTACCACATTTAGATACAAGGTTTTTGTGTTGTAGGCAAGCCATGAATAAATGGTGTACGACCAACAGAAAATTTAAGTTCTGTACAGTGTTCAAGCATTAACTTACCTTCTTGTATCCATATGATTGTCTCCTTCTTTCTCAAGATGTCATTTTGTTTTGTATCTGGTATAAACCTCTCCATCTCGCTGAAGGCGGAGCATTTCGGTTCTGATAGGCAGTTTGAGATGTAGTAAATTTGTTATATTGCTCGTGCATATATCGTGTAATCGTAATAGTCTGAAAAGATGCACCCAATACAGCTGCTTGTACGGTCGTCTTCTTACTACGGTGTTTGAAGTCTGACACGTACATACACAGTTAATTCCAGGTTATTAGAAGCTGTCGTTAAGTTATGCAACTTATGCCATTAAAAAGGTCGCGCAGAGAGTTGGAGATACAAAATTTCAGTGGTGTATAGGGACAAAATTAGGACGGTTACGTACTGAATAACATACTGTACATATTTATTATTTTCTGTCCAAAAGAGATGAGTGGTTTACAACAAAGTCTATAGTATGATGTGTGGATTTGTCATACAGGCGCTTTGTACTCACTTGCCTACCTTCACAGTGAGTACTGTTGGACAGGTAAATTTTGCAGGTAACCTTAGGGCAAAGGGTTTTCCGTAAAATTGAGTAACACATTTTGCTTACTAAGTCTGAACAAAATGGAATCTACCTAATGACAGACACGTGCTTTATAAACAACCAGAATTTGTGTGAAAAATCTCGGGGATTCGCATGGTTTGTGTCTGTCCTGGTCTGTAATTGTGGTCTAAAGCAAGTTAACGACTCTGTTTAGTCATATTCTAACACGTTTGTGCGTTCGCTTAAAAATGGTTTATACAAGGCTTACTTCCTTCTTGTCTAAAGTTAGGCAACCGCTGAATTTATCCATCTTGCAAAATGCAGCAGGGCCAAGCTGTTAATTTGAAGACCTATGTAACCGTTGTTATCCATACCTTTCTTCAACAATAATAATTTTCACAGCATAACAAGATTACACGTAAGGCAGTACAACTTACAAGTAAGTATGCAGTGTAATTAGAATATAAGCGTTCACTCAAGATAGCGACGTTTTTACAAGACCACGAATATATACGAATGCATACTGAACAGTGGACCGGAAGGTTGGACTTGACAACAGTTAACAGTGAACGCACGTTATTTCAGAGGGTCGGCCAGCAACCGCAGTACAGTTGGTAAGTATTCTGACTAGATGCGGAGATGAAAGAAATACAGCACAAACGCTGCTGTTAAAAACTAATAGGCTTTCCACTAACTGGGAAAAACGGTTGAAATGATGTTAGTAAACTCAAAACCATCAGCTCATCGAAAACCCTTATACTTGCTTGTACTTCTCAGTACCGTGCGGAGATTTATCTCAGGGCCATGGAAATTTTTCAGAAGTCATCCAAGACTGGAAAATGTGTTGAAAATCAGCAACGGTGCAAGTTTACCAGTGTGCCATTATTTAAATATCCAATACATAAGATTATCTGCGTACTCCACCATTCTGTAGTTCAACCGCTTACAACCAGGCGAAATTTTCCTACGCAACTTATCATACCACGTGTCAACAAGCTACCTAGCTGGGCAGTGAGAACATTTTCGGCCAGCAACTCTTTCCTCGAGATTTATTTTGACATTCCGAATGTTATTATTTTTATAGAGAGTGTTGATACGAACTGTCGAAAATGTGACTCACCAGTGGCCTCCCATGCTGAAAGATGTGCCTGCAGGATATCCCTTCAAAATTCAACTCAAGTTCAGCCATTTATATCGTATAATTGACTGAGTGACAACAGGGTCTCAATATGTCTTATCATTAGCGGACGTGTTTAGTGACATTGTGAAGACTCAACAATTCATTCTGGACAACGACAACGCATGTTTTTAGTGATTTTACGTAGATAACCATCAGTGCTGTCGGATCCGCACAATTTAATTTCGTTCACTCGCGTGCATTTCCTTTCGTATATTTCACCAGATTCACTGCAAAGTTGGAAATTGGAGAAAGTGGCCAGAAGAAGTTACACAACGTCTTGTTCTTCACAGAAGAACTTCGACGGTGTTCAGAGAAATCTTCGATGGTAACAATGTACATAAATTAGAAACATATCCCCGTGGTATTTTCAACAGGTCAACGGAAGTTTGTCCTCTCAGGACGAAAGCTTAGGACAACTGCTTGTGTTATCTTCATGGTTATCTTCATTGTTTTATAACCCAGGGAGTGGTAAAACTGAAGCTAAAATCCTCGGTTTTCACTTTAAGAAGAAGGCACTATATTATTCCGTTTGATGTTACATAGTGATAAGGCAGAAGGGGCCGTTAATTGTTTGATTTATTAGAGTTTCGAACGTGTATTCGAAGATCGACAATGTGCAGCTTGTTCGCTAAATTCTCCCAATGATTTTTGGTCAAATCACATCAAGAATGCACTGTATGTAGATCAAGAGTTACACGTTTAACTTTTTCCATACTCACATCAGCGAATTAACAGAAATTAACCAAACGGACTTGAGTAAAAAAGAGTTATAGTGACATAAAACTAGCTGATAAACTAATGAGAACGGTGATGGTACATGCTACCAATAGAAAATATTCTCTTGAATTTGTTTGTGGTAAACTCAAAAACAAACAGATCGAGTTTATGTAGAAGTTGAGCTGAATATAAAACAACAGCGGATTAATAAAACCGGATGCGTGTAAATGAATGTTCGTACTGGGACCTAATTAAAGACACAGAAAGACATTTGGTAGGATCCAATCAAAGGGGTGGTTTTCAGATCGATTTTCTTTTAAAATGCTAAAGAACAATAAAATCAACAAACTTTTTACTGGGAATGTCACTGAAATGTTACAGTTTCTTAATGGATCTGGAAAAACATAAAAATTTTGCCAAACAACAAACCAGGGAAAAGAACGGAGGAAAAATATATCCGGTGTGAATGCAAACAGATAGGCATACGTTGACTAGCTAAGTAATGTAGAGTAGGGAGATAATGGAGATGATTACCAAGAAATTAAAACTTTCGGACTTCAGTAAAAATATTGTCACCACAAGGCAAATTTAACATGTTGTCACTCGAAACAATCTGAAGATATTTAAGACAAAAAGTGTCAATGTATACGTGAAAGACAAATGTACTTAAAGCCAGCAATCACGCCTGCCCTGCAGCAGCACGTGCAAGTTACACAATTAGACGTTTGTTAAAAAGAGCCAAGATACGTTCTACAGTGTTACTCGCATCTGTTTCAGAAATGTCAGTCGAAAACAATTGTTGTAATTCTGACCGATACTAACCATAAAGTTGACATCAGTGAGCATACGACGTTCCGGATAATCAATGTAGTTTGGTTTACATCCAGACGGCGGTCACCACTGGAGTGCTTGTATTCCATTACGCGATCAAATTCATTGTTAACATCAGCAGTTTGTAGAAACGTTTAACCGGACGTGATCAAAGCTTTTATCGTCAGTTTACGGTTTTACTCAAAACTACAGCCAACTGTGGTAAAAAAATTTAGCTGAGCACAAAACCGCACATCATTAGTGTTGGTGACTTGCTGATTGGGTATATAACCTAAAGTTACTTAAAATTTTGCAACATATGACGTGAACATACGTTATTCTACTGAACAGCTTTAGGTTTTTGTATGCACAAACGGGTGCAAACCTTTCTTGGAAACGTTCTGTCATAGAAGTTTGAGGATTTGCTGTTTTTGGTGGTTGGTACTCAGTTTCATTTTATATGTAAGTTTTCTAGCGGTTTTCCGGGGTTCTCAGATCTAAGCAACAGTGATTTTATGTACAGATTTTATGACGCACATAGCGAACAGATAAAACATTCGTTGGAGGGTTTTGAACGTGTGAAAGGAAAATGTAACATAATTTTATGATAACAGCGAAAAGAAAAAGGATACATTTATCCCGGATAATTTATTTTCTTCTATTTATGGTCGCACACAATATTTCAAATACCACTGAAAATAGTTGTCATCATTGATTCAGTATTTATGATTCAATGGGATCCTACTTGTTACAGTAGAGAGTGTAAGTCGGCGGTAATAAAAAGACTGCTTGGTGAAACATTCTGTCGCGGCAGTAAACACATTAAAAATGTCATTCGATTCTGTCTGTTTACAATGTCTTATGTAGTCCTCATGGTAGTGGACAAACTTAAACGTGAAATACTCCACCAGGCCGTTATATCTTAAAAAATGATTATGGTTAGTTAAAAGGGGTGCAGTCTTTCAATTAAGCCGTGAGTGATGATTGCGGTTTGACCTCGTCGTTCCGTGACCGCGTTTACCACAGGAAGTTCGTTTAAGCCATAGTCAAAACTTGTCTATCTCTTAACTCTCACATTGTGTTGAGTGTATCGACGGTGACACTGTAAATACCGCCCAATTACTGGTTTGGCTGAGACTGAATTCTTCCTCAATTACCCATGGTGACTGTTTTATTTCTCGTTTTAATCAACATGTATAATCTAGACTTCGGATACAATGCCAACTTCAGGATTACGTTTTCAGCGCCTACTGTTTCATAAAGAAGCATGCATGTTTTTGTGTTCTAACTCCGTCAAATTATTTTCACTATTTCAACTGATTCGTAAAAATGACACTGCATTGTAATACGTAACGCCAACATAAGTTACGACTGCAAAAACGTTATAGGGCTTTCTTTCCAGAATTCTATCATTAATAACTTGAATATTTCATGTATTTTTTGTTCGGCAGATCGTTTTCTTCAAATGTTTTAGGCAAATTTCCTGAAGAAACCTTTTCGCTTAAATTACTGAATCGTACACAGTTGAACAATACTAGGTTCCATGTGATCTCCCTGCAAAGTATCGATATACACTGGCTCGTACGTACCATATGATTACGTTGCGCGGCTTGTTTAGGGTCTCATCGTGGAAAGTGTTTTCCTTTTTCATATAATATGTGTTTACCTGTTGGTCCGGTACATTTCAAAGTTGCCAAACAGATCAATGCTTACTATAATGGATGACTAAACATAAACTCAAGTTGTTGGGGCGCACGATAACGCCTGTCTGAGGTAAAATTCCACGGCTCCTAGATGGGCTGGGTTACGTTGCTGACCAGAACTGCTCATTTTATGTTTTATTCAAATACCAGAGTTGGAAATTGCTAGTGTTCTCCGGGTCTAACCCTGTATACATGAACTGTTGTCTAACTGGAAGTGGATAACAGTCTTTTCATAGAGCCGATCTTTGTTGTTATTATCCGCGTGTCCAATATACTTAATTGTTTTATGCTCGCACACAAATTACTAAAGGAGATATTAACACCTAACGATATAAACCTTCAACTGATAACGGTACTGTGCATTGAGGGAGTTCACCGATTAGATACAAATTTCACTGCACTCTTTAATTGCCGGAAACTTTCCATAAAATCAGAAGTAACTGTTTTCGGTCATTATTTCTCAAGCCAATACAATCACCGGTTTCATCAGGACGTGTCATGAGGCAAACCGCAAACCAAGAAATGTCCATCAACAAAGAACAATATAGGCTACTGCCAGAATACACAGATTAATTGGTTAAACCGGGACCGGACTTTGACTGAAAGTTACGTCGCACGTAATGTTTGCAATTTTTTACGCTTATACTAGGCGCTATTTTTGTGACGCACCTGTATACCTATACCTGCATAATTTACAGAACGGTCGTTGCGAATATAACTACCCGCACGACCAAAACGGTGGTTATAATACTAAACGGGAGATAATTTGAAGTAGTGTAACGAACAAATCGCTCAGAGTAACCTCTGCATTATTCAGCATGGCATGATCGAACGTGAGATACGTATGAAATAATTCGAACCGCAGGCTGTTCCAGCATCTAATCGTGAAGCGGTTCTGTCTGCAAAGTAACCGGCTTATTGCATTACTAAGCTTCTGCATGTGACCTCTTAAGCATTCATTTTTGCTTAGTGGGAAATGTGCCAACAATTGACCTTGAGCGTTTTACAGGTGGGAAGGGGGTCTTTCCTGAAGTGCCCGTAATTCATACAGAACTGACCTAAGTTTGCCACTCTTTCAGCGTAAGTGATTTTTCTGAGCCATATAATTCTTCCAGTGGTAGGTCTCCACACACCTTTAAGAGGTGTCAAATCTTTTTAAAATACGAATGAGAAACCTGTACATTCATTTTTAGGTGTTGATGAACTGTCAGGGCGAATGTATTGGAAAATAACTCACGGTGAAATTTGCTGGATATTCCTTTCAAGAGGTTTTGTATAACCTTTTGCGTCAGACGTTTGAAATAACTGCCAACTGACTGCAAAGGTAGTATAATTCGGGGATTCTCTACGTTTACTGAAGCACATTCGTTGTTTTTGAAAGTCCTGTTTTGAAAGGTCAGAGGCTGCCTACAAAATCTGTGATCTTTATGATGTAAGTTGATGCTATGCAACTCTCAGCCTTCTCTTCCCTCATCTAAATAAAACATTTTGGTGATTGCAATGACGTTACGCACAATGGGTTTTATTCTGGAGTTTCCGAACCCGTACGGTTCGATTGGTTCTTCTTTCAAACAACCGCATATACCGGAATTCGGTTACTTCGTTTGTTTTCCAAAGCCAGTGCTCTCCAACTAAGTACTAACTTGCTTAGAGACATCAGACATGCTTAATGAGGAGACACAAAACGGTTTTACAGCTGAGAAGCTTCTGAGTAATACTGCGTACATTTCGTTGGACACGACTGCGTTGCTAAGTTTAAACAACGGCAAGAGTTTCATGTTGCCAACAACACAGCGACTGATAAATAAAACAGAGAGCCTTCGTTTGAGAAATTTGAAACATTGAGTTCCCTTTATCCAGTTCATTAAGACGGCTAGAAGACATACATTGCGAGATGCAAGCATTTCGTTTATTCTCATCAGTCGAATACATAAAACATTCAGTTATATAGGTTAAACGCATGGTGACAAAATAGTGTTTATCGAAAAGCCACATGGAGTGGGCAGTATCTACAATTTTCTTCATTTG